>JARYGA010011240.1:0-260489 GCA_030545235.1 Helianthus tuberosus | reverse complement strand
AAAGGTTTTGGTGGGTGAAAGGGTTTTTGTTTGGGTGATGAAACGAAAAGGTTTAGGCTCAAAGGGGCTAACTAGGGGGATTTTTGGGTAGGTGGTAAAAGAAAAAGAAAAATAATGGTGTAGAAGTGAAAAAAAAAAGTTAGTCCTAATGCCTCCATCATTTACTTACTCGGGTTTAAGTTGATAAGGACCGGGAATGTATTGTCATGGCAAGTTCTAGAGTCGTAAGAACCAAGCAGCTATTCACACAAGAAACGAAAAATGAGCATTTAGTCAAATGATATGTAATTGTGTGCTCAATAAAGGCTCAAAACTCACTTTTGTGGGAATGGGTTTTTTATGTGATCAAGTATATATAATCAAATTTTAAATAAGTTTGTCATGCCTTTTCATAATTTTCTTATGTTGGTTCTTTTTATCACTACTCTATCGGTTGTAAATTTGTAAAAATATAACCTTTTTGAGAACTTGAATTTCCCGAGTTAAACCTAGACAAGTAAAAAAAATGAAATTTTTGAAAAAATTTTGGGGTGATTAGCGTTTCCAATAGAGTTTTGTGTAAGGCTTGTATTTAGGACTTGCAAAATTCAAGGTTTTAGCATCCCCCCACACTTAATTTACACATTGTCCTCAATGTGTCCCAAAAATAAATTTTTAGGTTGATTAGATGTGTAAAATAGTGTTTAAAAAGCAAAAATTTGTGTTACTGGGCACTGAACACGGCCCCGTGTTGAATGGGCACGACCCCGTGTTCAGGTCCCAGTATCAAGAACTTACAGAAGGTGGACACGGCCCCGTGTCCACTGAACACGGCCACGTGTCTGACAAATTCTGTTGAACAGAAGCCAAACAGCAGGTCTGGAGGGTGAGCACGGGGGCGTGTTGGCTGGACACGTCCCCGTGTGGACAGTCTGAAAGCCTGAAAAACAGGTTTCTTTCTCCGGTTTTTCCATCCTAGCCCTATAAGTGCTGAGGCTTAACACCCCAAGCCTTGGTTTGTACCTGTTCCACACTTAATACCACACCAAGCAATACAAACATCCTACATTACCAAAGTTAATTGTTCCAAGCATAAAGTAAGAAAAATAAAACGGAAAATAAAAGTGTTTTAAGGAAAGTAAATTGTTCAACTTCTGGCACGCAGGCCACCAATCGTTCGATAGATAAAGGGACTTAAACCTGTGGGCTCGTCATCAACCCGCTCCTGCTCCTCCAAACCCTCTAATCCATATCTTCATCGCTATCATCTCCCCCATCCCCATGCCCCGCCATGTACTCCTGGATGCTGCCGATATCGTCTCGTATATCGCTGATGTTGCGTTCAATAGCTCCGACCCGTTGGTACGTGTTGTTGGCGAGGTTGTAGGCGTTCCTGGTGCACATGAGGTTTTCCTGCATAAGATCATGTAAGCTTTGAAAATTAGGAAAACCGCCTCCTTGTGAGGAGGATTGACCCGGATCACCATGGGGTGGATACTGGTGGTGGGGAGGTGGTGCGTGAAGAACTAGGGCCTCCTGTGGGTTCCATGCATAGCCTTGCGTTCTTTGGAAACTAACTGTTCCATCTTCCGCCTCATAGAGTAAGTTCATGGCTCGGCAAATGTGGTAGTCAACTCGTCCCGACCATGGGCTTCTTTCAAAGGCTCTTGGAATTCGCGTGTAATTCTTAAAAAGACGGTACACCCATCCTCCGTAGAAGATAGGCGTTGGAGCTCGAGCAAGGCGGTTGAGATGCATGTTTTTCAACAGGAGATACGGAACATCAAGAGGCTTTTGGTTGTGGATACAGTGGAGGACAACCAAATCTTTCAACCCTACAACACCACTACTGTCATGTCGTTGGTTCAGAGAGTACGTGAGGATCCTGTGGATGTAGCGATAGAGCGGATCCCTCAGCTTTGTACTCTTGGTGCTACGAGGGTCGTAGATTCCTTCACCGATTTGAGCCCATGCGGCTTGTCTTTCATTCACTTCCAAGTATCGTAATCCCCCGGTATTTTCTTCGTTTCCCGATTCCTCTTCTTGATATAGACCTATTATGGCTCCAAACTGTGCCATGGAGATCGAGTACATTGTTCCTCCACACCGAAACACAACCCCAGTCTCGTCAAATGGGTCACACCTTGAATCGAAGTTGAAGGTACTGTAGAACTCCATGGTACATTGGTGTACTGATTGAAGCCTAGTGTTTAATGCAACAGCTAGTGGTCCCGTAACAATGTTGTTGAATCGGTGCAGCTGGTTTACCAAGGTTAACAGCTCCGTGCAAGCTCTCCTGGGGTACTCTTCGGGTCTTGTTTGAAGAGCCTCATACCTTGCCCTTGCATCAAGCTCACTTGCATTGAACCTTGTGAACTTTGCCATCTGAAAGAATACACCAAAAATTAGTACGACACAGAAGTGTTTTCGGACAAAAACTGCAAACAGCGGGCTGGACACGACCCCGTGTCCAGAGGTCTGTTACTCAAAAACTTCAATTTTCGACCCGGTTTCGAAAACTTGAAAATTTTTGGTCCAATAGGTGCGGTTTCCCCCGAAAATGAAACCCTAAGTGCCGTTTTTCCCAAAATAACCCGTTTACCCTATCAATTTTATCTTTTTCGGTTCAAGAGCAAGGGTTTTGGGGTTTTTGTAAGAAATCGGGTGAATCTATGAACAATACAAGTGTATTTACTTCCCTTAACACTAATCTAACTAAATGTAAACAGATTTAGGCAAAAAATTTTAGGTTCGATCCGGATGAACATCAAGAACCCTAGATTTTTCCCCAAATTTGTGATGTATTAACTACATGCAAGTAACTAATCTAACTACTAAGAGTGATAAAATCATACCTTGACGTTGTTAGATCGGTAAGAGACGTTGGAATTTCGCGAAAAATCGCCTGGAACCAGAGCTTTTGTGGGGAAACGGGGCGTGTGGAATGAAGAAACTGTTTTGAAAAAGGGGTTTTATCCCGTCTGCAGCGCGAACACGGCCCCGTGTCCAGCGGATTTTTTTTTTCGTGCGCGTGTGAGTGCCCCTTTTTCCCATAAGCTATGGTTTAGAAAACTTACCGCTTTGTTTTGCCGTCTCAATCGTTCGTTACTTACCAGGCATGATGTTTTTATTCTTCCACGGTTTGAAGCGAGATCTCTTCTTCCTCATCCTCAATAAATCCTTGATAGAGTTTCAGCCGTTGGCCATCGACTTTAAATGGTGGCCCATTTCGAGGTTTAATTTCTACTGCACCGTGTGGAAAAATATGGGTGACGGAAAAAGGTCCTGACCACCTAGACTTTAATTTACTAGGAAACAATCGAAGTCGTGAATTAAACAAAAGAACTAAATCTCCTACCCGAAATTCATTAGGTTTAATATGTTTGTCATGCCAATTTTTCTTTCTTTCCTTATAAATCTCAGAGTTTGAGTATGCATAATTCCTAAGTTCGTCTAATTCATTTATTTGACAAAATCGATTTTTACCAGCAAATTCTAGATCTAAGTTTACATTTTTGATTGCCCAATAAGCTTTGTGTGCAATTTCTACTGGCAAATGACAACTTTTTCCATAGACTAGCTTATATGGGGTTGTACCTATCGTAGTTTTATAAGCAGTTCGAAAAGCCCATAAAGCATCATCTAATCTATCAGCCCATTCCTTTCTATTTAACCCTACGGTTTTTTCGAGTATTCGTTTTAACCCTCTATTAGTCACTTCGGCTTGTCCGTTTGTTTGAGGGTGATAAGCTGTCGAAACCCGGTGATAGACCCCATATCTTGTTAAAATTTTTTCAAGTTGATGGTTACAAAAATGGGTACCTCTATCACTTATTAAAGCTTTAGGTGTGCCAAAACGAGAGAATAATTTTTTCAGAAATCTTACCACTACTCTTCCATCATTTGTTGGAAGTGCCTCGGCCTCGGCCCATTTAGACAAGTAATCTACTGCCACAAGTATGTATTTGTTTCCTTTCGATGGTGGGAAAGGTCCCATAAAGTCGAGTCCCCATACATCAAAAATTTCACAAACAAGAATGCCATTTTGTGGCATTTCGTTTTTGGAAGAAATATTACATGTTCTTTGGCAAGCATTACATGTCTTTACAAGATTTTGAGCATCTTTGTAAATGGTTGGCCAATAAAATCCTGAATCAAATACCTTTCGTGCGGTACTGGCAGCACCATGATGTCCTCCGTATGGACCTTCGTGACAATGGCGGAGAATTCTTCGTGCTTCACTACCATGTACGCATCGTCTGACAAGTTGGTCGGCACACATTTTGAAAAGATATGGATCTTCCCAAAAATAGTGTTTCACATTGGCAAAGAATTTTTTTCTTTGATGATGTGGCCACCCTTTTGCGACTATTCCACTAGCTAGGTAGTTAGCAAAGTCGGCGTACCATGGTTCTTCCTTAAATTCCAACATTTCCAGGGATTCAGTTGGAATTTTTTCGTTGATTTGCTCGTCCCTGGTTGCCTCCAAAGCTGGGTCTTCTAAGCGCGAAAGATGATCTGCTGTGGTATTTTCTGCTCCTCTTTTGTCTTTGATTTCAATGTCGAATTCTTGGAGGAGTAGAATCCACCTAATCAAACGTGGTTTTGCGTCTTGCTTCTTAAAGAGATATCGAATGGCTGCATGGTCTGTATAGACTATAGTTTTAGAAAGAACAAGATAAGAACGAAATTTATCAAAAGCAAATACCACAGCTAGTAACTCTTTTTCAGTTGTTGTGTAATTTTCTTGTGCATCATTAAGTGTTTTACTAGCATAATATATTGGGTGGAAATGCTTTTCTTTTCTCTGTCCCAAGACAGCTCCAACTGCAAAGTCACTAGCATCACACATGATTTCGAAAGGAAATTTCCAATCAGGTGCTATCATGATAGGTGCATTGACTAGCATTTCTTTTAGGGTTAGAAATGCTTGATTGCAATCCTTGTCAAAGATGAAAGGAGCATCTTTTTCAAGTAATTTTGTTAGAGGCCTTGAGATTTTTGAAAAGTCTTTGATAAATCGCCTATAAAATCCGGCATGCCCTAGGAAACTTCTAATAGCTCTCACAGAGGATGGAGGAGGTAATCTAGAAATGGTATTTATTTTGGCTCGATCCACCTCCATTCCTTCGCTTGAGATTTTGTGACCGAGTACTATTCCCTCCGTTACCATGAAATGGCATTTTTCCCAATTAAGGGCGAGGTTAGTTTCCTCACATCGGGATAGCATTCGTTCAAGGTTATCGAGGCATTGGTCGTATGAATCCCCAAAGATAGAAAAGTCGTCCATGAAGACTTCCATTGTCTTTTCTATCATATCATGGAAAATGGCTACCATGCAACGTTGGAATGTTGCGGGGGCATTACATAGACCAAACGGCATGCGTCGATAAGCAAAAGTTCCATAGGGACATGTGAAAGTTGTCTTTTCTTGGTCTTCGGGTGCTATCGGGATTTGAAAGTAACCTGAAAAACCATCCAAGAAACAGTAAAATTTATGACCGGATAATCTTTCTAACATTTGATCAATGAAGGGTAAAGGAAAATGATCCTTTCTTGTTGCTTCATTTAATCGTCTATAATCTATACATACTCTCCATCCTGTGACGGTTCTTGTTGGTATTAATTCATTCTTCTCGTTAGTAATTACCGTCATACCTCCTTTCTTTGGAACTACTTGGACGGGACTTAGTGTCTAGTATAATACTTTTTAATCAAGGCCATGTTTGCCTAAGTCTCTTACATCACTTGGTGAAGACAAAGTGTCTAGTATAATACTTTTTATTTCTAATCTTTTGCACTTTTTATTTGGTTTTGTATTAATGACTTTAATAACTAGTTACTTATGTTGAAGGTGATCTTTCCTTATCGTTTGTCCGTGGTGTCTTGGCATTATTTTACTGTCTATATAAAATAAAGAATTTTCACCATTCATATCTCCACGGTCTATATGGAGGTATGTTGGCTACCTGGTAGGGGGTTAAGGGAACGGTTTGGTAAAGGTCTTGCCATTGTTCAGCGTTTAGAGGTCCTGCAATGGACCTGGGTCAAATTTAGTAGGACCTCCTTCAATACTTCACGGTATTGGATGGCGGGGGTCCAAACTCTTTGATCCCCTCATAAGTTAACTACTATTAATACTATAACCCGGCTATTTAGGACTGTATCCCTGCTGACTCAGACTACTTAGCCGAGGGTAACGTCACCGCCAAAAGCGGGGCCTACCACAATACTGCATTAATAACTTAATTCATTATCTTCCAATAATCCACCCCTTTAGGATTGTATCCCTGCTGACTCAAACTACTGGGGTGAGGGTAACGTCACCTTCAAAAGAGGGGCCTACTATAATAACTAAGATAATCTCTTAATTATGTGCAAAAGTGCGGAAATAATCAAAAGTTATACTAGATACGAGTCGGAACCAAGTGATTCATCTTGTCTATCTGTTTTTATTTTATTTTTATTTTCAGCATTTTAGTTAGTTTTATTTTTCTTAGTTTAAAACATTTTTCTAAACTTTTGTTTTGGTTAGACGTTGAGGATAAACCGGTACTAAAAGCTCTTGTGTCCTTGGACGACCCCGGTATCTTACCAACGCTATACTACACTCAACGATGGGTGCACTTGCCCATATGTGTGTTTAGTGTTAGTGAAATATCGTGTTTTATAAATTTAAAACTTGGCTAAAATAAGTGTTAAAAAGGGCTTAAAATATATACCTAAAATATACGACACTTCACGCACATCACTTGGTATTAATCAAGGCCATGTTTGCCTAAGTCTCTTACATCACTTGGTGAAGACAAAGTGTCTAGTATAATACTTTTTATTTCTAATCTTTTGCACTTTTTATTTGGTTTTGTATTAATGACTTTAATAACTAGTTACTTATGTTGAAGGTGATCTTTCCTTATCGTTTGTCCGTGGTGTCTTGGCATTATTTTACTGTCTATATAAAATAAAGGATTTTCACCATTCATATCTCCACGGTCTATATGGAGGTATGTTGGCTACCTGGTAGGGGGTTAAGGGAACGGTTTGGTAAAGGTCTTGCCATTGTTCAGCGTTTAGAGGTCCTGCAATGGACCTGGGTCAAATTTAGTAGGACCTCATTCAATACTTCACGGTATTGGATGGCGGGGGTCCAAACTCTTTGATCCCCTCATAAGTTAACTACTATTAATACTATAACCCGGCTATTTAGGACTGTATCCCTGCTGACTCAGACTACTTAGCCGAGGGTAACGTCACCGCCAAAAGCGGGGCCTACCACAATACTGCATTAATAACTTAATTCATTATCTTCCAATAATCCACCCCATTAGGATTGTATCCCTGCTGACTCAAACTACTGGGGTGAGGGTAACGTCACCTTCAAAAGAAGGGCCTACTACAATAACTAAGATAATCTCTTAATTATGTGCAAAAGTGCGGAAATAATCAAAGGTTATACTAGATACGAGTCGGAACCAAGTGATTCATCTTGTCTATCTGTTTTTATTTTATTTTTATTTTCATCATTTTAGTTAGTTTTATTTTTCTTAGTTTAAAACATTTTTCTAAACTTTTGTTTTGGTTAGACGTTGAGGATAAACCGGTACTAAAAGCTCTTGTGTCCTTGGACGACCTCGGTATCTTACCAACGCTATACTACACTCAACGATGGGTGCACTTGCCCATATGTGTGTTTAGTGTTAGTGAAATATCGTGTTTTATAAATTTAAAACTTGGCTAAAATAAGTGTTAAAAAGGGCTTAAAATATATACCTAAAATATACGACACTTCATGCACATCATTTATATGTCTCATTCGATGACTCATCAGAAACAGAGGTTTCTGATGAGTACATAAAAGAAATAAACTTTTCTGACAAACAAGAAAATTATGAACATCTCTTTGAAATATTAAATGTAGATTTCTTAGAACATGATAATACCTACAAAAATAAATCAAACGATTATTCATGCTCTAACCCTGCAGATCAAGTATGTAGTACATCAGAAATCCAGATGACTGATACTTTTCAGAAAAATGTAGCACCTGATCAGGGGGAAACTTCAAATCCATCAGAACCAACAACATTTCACAACAAGTTAAGATGGATCAAAGGACATGTTCATTCTGACATCATAGGCAATCCTGTAGATGGTGTCAGAACAAGATCTGCCACTGCACTTGAGTGTGCATTCTCTGGGTTCTTAAGCAAGATAGAACCCAAATCTGTCAAGGAAGCTCTAAATGATCCAGACTGGATTCAAGCCATGCAAGAAGAGCTTGATCAATTTGAAAGGAGCAAGGTATGAGATCTGGTACCCAAGCCAAATGACAAATCTGTCATAGGCTCAAAATGGGTGTTCAGAAACAAATCTGATGAGAACGGCATAATCACCAGGAACAAAGCAAAGTTAGTGGTCAAGGGTTACTGTCAACAAGAATGTATTGATTATGACGAAACCTTTGCACCAGTAGCTAGGTTAGAAGCTGTAAGAATTTTTCTTGCTTATGCTGCATCTAAGGATTTAAAAGTTTATCAAATGGATGTAAAATCAGCTTTTCTGAATGGTAAAATTGAGGAAGAAGTTTATGTGCATCAACCAGAAGGCTTTGTTGATCCAAAATTTCAAAATCATGTTTATAGATTAAACAAAGCCTTGTATGGGTTGAAGCAAGCTCCTAGAGCCTGGTATGAAACTTTATCAAACTTCTTACTCAATTCCGGGTTTACCAAAGGAACTATTGACACCACTCTTTTTCTCAAAACACACAAAGGTCACACTTTGCTGGTCCAGATATATGTTGATGACATTATATTTGGGTCAACAAATGAAAAATTTTGTGACAAATTTCAAAAATTGATGACCAGCCACTTTGAAATGAGTATGATGGGTGAGTTGACCTTTTTCTTAGGGTTACAGGTAAAACAAAGAATTGATGGAATATTTTTGAGTCAATCAAAATATGTAAAAACAATTCTACAAAAATACTCACTTGAAAACTGCTTTGTTTCAAAAACTCCCATGGCAACAGGGAACAAGTTAGATTCTGATAAACATGGAATAAGTGTTGATATTAAAACCTATAGAGGGATGATAGGATCACTTCTTTATTTAACTGCAAGCAGACCAGATATCATGTTTGCAACATGTTTTCTGGCCAGATATCAATGTGATCCTAAAGAATCCCATCAGAAATTGGTCTCTGGTATCCAAAGGATACAAACCTTGAATTAATTGCATACATAGATGCAGATTATGCAGGGTGTAAAATTGATAGGAAAAGCACATCTGGTGCCTGTCAACTTTTGGGAGAAAAATTGGTATGTTGGGCAAGCAAGAAACGAAACTGTGTTGCCACATCAACAGCAGAATCAGAATATGTAGCAGCAGCAAGTTGCTGTTCACAAGTGCTGTGGATGCAAACTCAACTGAAAGATTATGGAGTAACTCTGACAAGAATTCCAATTCTATGTGACTCAAAGAGTGCCATTGCAATAACTGAAAATCCTGTTCATCACTCAAGAACCAAACACATAGATGTCAGATACCACTTCATAAAAGATCATGTGGAGAAAGGTAACATTGAAATGTATTTTGTTCCAACTGAAAATCAAATTGCTGATATCTTTACAAAACCTCTTGATGAAAAGAGGCACAATTTTTTAATCAGCAAACTAGGCATGGTTAATCTAAATGATGAAGAGTTCTCAGAAAACTCAAAAACACAAATTGAAAACTAACTTGTTGAAAATCAAAATTCTGATATTCATAGAACAAATCAACTAGCTTCTGATAAAACAACCCATCAATCTGATGGAACACAAGAAAATCTGATGAACTATCCATAAATGACAGTTTATCAGATATTCTGAAGAAATATCAGAAAATCTGGTAAATGCACCAGAAGTTCTGATATAAAATCAGAAATTATGTTTGAAACATCAGGATAATCTGTAAAAATACATCCTCATGCACATTCCACATATTGTAATTATTTTTTTTCGTGTATTTTTTGTTTTGTTTTTTTAATTAAAAAAACAAAAAGGGGGAAAAGTAACATGCATACTGATGGAGTTTCATACAGCTGTAATAATCAACCGTCTCATTTTCTTTTCAGTTTATTGAATTTCATTTTTTTTGCATGCAACGTCATTTCTTCATAAGGAACTCAAATGTGACACGTAGGCACTAGAATTATTAGGAGCTATGAAAATAGATGCCTAGTCATTAAATTCTTACTCACACATGGGGCTTAATAGACTGTCAAAATCACTGTTACACTCACTGTTACATTCACTGGGATATATATCTTCTTAATTGAAGAGAAAAAGGTTGGCTGATAACATCACTTTCACCTATAAATATTAACAACCTGAAAAGAACATTTGTAACAAAAACCAGTTCTTCAAAAGCCTTACAGCAGTTTTTTTCCTTATAAAAAATGGGTCGCCCAAAATTGATGAAAGCCACTCAATTCCCTCTTCCGTTTCACAGACTTCATAATCTTAGATTAAGATCCAACTTGGAAGGACCTGCATGGGAGGACTGCAGGTGTGTGTACAATATGATCATGTGAAGTCCTCTAGGCTTTGCTGTATCATCACATGTCACCATATATCCAGAACTTCTCCAAGAGTTCTGGTGGAACTCTCAAATCATTTTTGGTGGTACTTCAATGTGGATTGAAAGTGAGGTCATGGGAGTAAAAATTACTCTAAAAGAAGAAACAATCAGAAATGTCCTCAAACTGGGTGATGATCATGAAATCCAACTTCCGGAAAAATCAAATGTGCAACAAACCTTGACTGAAATGGGCTATCACACACTCAACTCGTCAAGGGCCATTAGCAAGTCTGGTTTTATACCACCTTTCCAGTTTTTGGTAACACAACTAAGTGTATGTTTTTCCAAGAAATTTGGACACTTCAATGAGCTGTCGAATAGGATGATGGAAGTGGTGCATGCTGTGATACAAGAAAAACCTTTCAACTTTGCTAAGTTTCTAATGAGAGACCTAGAAGAAAACATCCACGACCGTCAACCCTTTCTGATTTACCCTCGATTTGTTACCAAGGTGATCACTAGTCAGCTGGACTTTGGAGGAGTGAGAAGCTGCTACTCAAGAGCTGAGCTGGTACTTCAAGAAAACATTAGTGAAGCCACCTTGACGCCATCAACAAATCACACCGGACGAATAACCAGTCTTTGGTTATATGTGAAGTGCATGTTCAATGTGTTAGAGGAGGAGGAGTAGTTTTCTTTGTTTTATGCTTTGTTTTCGTTCAACATGTTTGTGTTATTTTTTTTAACAGGTTTGCTTTAAATTTTTTTTGGGGTAAATAGATCTAGGGGGAACTAACACAACTTATCTCATAAAATCAAAGAAAATTTGGTGGATTACACATGAAAACTGACACAAGTTAGAAGAACTCAAGATCTGATGATTAATCAGAAAAATTAATCATTCACCAGAAAACTGTGAAAATTCTGATAACAAATCAGAAAATCATATTTTGTTTTGGAAAACCAGAAAATTTAACATATCATCAGAAAAACAATTCTTTTAATCAAATTTAATTGAATTGATGAAAATCCAAATTTTTAAGAAAAAAGTTTCTTTCTAAATTTTTTTTCTGAGGACTGGAACAAGCTATATAAAAATATACCTCTGGTATATCAGAACAAAGGTGTGGAGTTCAGAACTGCAAGACTACAATGTAAGTAAAATCTCAGAACTCTACTTATTCCCTCTCATCTAAAAAAAATTCTGATGATATATATCATTATGAGAAATATCTGGGGAGACACACAAAGAGTTTCGATTGGACCTTTTAAACAGGGGTCCCACATAGAGAAAAGGTGCAAGTTGGAAACTAATGTTTATCTGCAAAATCTTTGAAATCTCCAAGTATCTTTAAAAGGATATACATTAAATTAGAGATAAATCAAAGGTTTTTCAAAAACGGTTGTTTCATTAAAAGATTAAAACATCTTAAAGGTGTCATTAATCACCCTGAACTCAAACAACCCACGACAAACACTAAAAAATCTCTGTCGATACACCCTATAAATACCTCATTCAAAAACAGAGTCTTTCATCTTCAACCTTCAAATTCAAAACCCTAAAACCCTTTTCCAAAAACAAAACCCAAATTCTCAATGGCTGCTGTCAACATCAACTTACCTCAAGTTAAACACTCAGTTCCTTTCATCACTGAAGATGAATTTCTTCCATTAAAGAGCAACAATGAAGCAATGAATGATAACATCGAAGAATATGATATGAAGTGTCAAATTCTCATTGAATTTCTAACGAGATGCCCGTTAGCTCAAGCTCTTACAAAGACCAGAGAGGTGCCACAAAACTCATACAACAAGTTGTAAAAACTCTCAAAATCTCAAGTCAAACTGAGCTAACAGCACATGTATGGGGAAATATCTTCATCAAAATTTCACCAGAAAAGATAAGGGAATGTTTGGAGCTACCCTTACATCAGAACTTTGAAAAGTCACCAGAAAGAGAAGATATGTTTTCACAACTTGATGCTGTGATGGGATACAAAGCAAAGATTTCGACAATCAATAAATTCAAGAGAAACAAGCTACCTGCCTTCTGGCAAGTCTTAATGGAAATCCTAAACAAGTGTCTATCGTCAAAGATTGGAGGTACAGATCAGATAAATATGAACATTCTAACAATCATGTTCAGTCTAATTAACGGATTGAACATTGATTATGGAGCAGAAATATTTATTCTGATCAGGAGATCAATTCTGACCAAAGATGGTAGAATAGATTCACATCTACCCTTTCTAAGATTTCTATCTATCATAATTTCTGATGCTTTTCTGAAAAGAAACATAGCAATACCAGCATCAGAAAATATGTGGAAGACAGAAATTATGAAACCTTGGAATGCTGCAGGGTCTTGGAAGACAGATTATGATGTACCTGCTCTAACATAAAAAAATGATGAGTATGATACCAGAATAATCACCATACAGAGCAGAATACATGAAAATGTTGAACAAAAAGTCAGAAAGAAAATGAGTTTTTGAACAAGTGTCCCCTATGGAGCATGATGCACAGGAGTCAAGCACACCAAGAATGTAACAGCAGGATGAATCCGATTCTCATCTAGCTGATAAAGATATAGATATGAATCCTGTGGCTGAAGGACATCATGCTGAAGACTCACACATTGGAGAAACAGGTGCACAACAGTCTAAAATAAACATATTTTATGATTCTGAGAATGATTCTGACGAATCAATTCAAGGAAAACAAGAAATCTTATTTAGAGATACTATTTCTTCAAAACAAGATGTGAGTAAAACAAAAGACTCATTTTCTGAATCAGATTCTGAGGAGGAAAATGTAGTAACAACAGGTGGAGATCAGCCCGCTGATCAAGGAAACCTGGATGAGAAAACAAAAAGTATCTCAACAACTCATGGAGAACCTGAAAAGGTTCAAGGATATGAGGAAACCCAGAACTTGAATTTGTTTCAATTTTCTGGTGAGGATATATGGAATTTGGATTCGTCCAAACCTTTTAACCTTAAAACAGCAGAGAATGTGTTTTCTGCTAGTGGTAGAAGAGAAACATCTGTTGTTTTTCCAATTTCCCAAGAACATCAATCTATGTCACCTAAACAATTTCAAAGAGAACCTGAAGATAAAGATGCTACTGTGAAAACAGCAACAGAAGAAAAACTTGATTTAATACTAGAAGAAATCAGAAATCAAAAGTTAGAGATCAAGTTTTTGTCAGAAACTGTCAAAACTGTGCAGAAGCAAACTGAAGATAATACTGCAACTCTCAAAAAAATTGAAAAAATCATCAGAAAACAAAGAAAGCTCATCAGAAATTGAGAAATCTATCAAGGAACTGAATGATATCAAGAAAAAGATGGCTGGGGGTGCAACTGCAGGAGAAAGCTCAAGTTCAGGGAAGCTTCTTGAAGAAATACAGTTTCTCAGAGCCAACAACAGCAGCATGACTGAGGCTTTTGAGAAACTGTTGATGGAATTAGCTGCACGAAGAAATCAAGAAAATCAAGAGTTACAGAAAATGAAGAAACAAGAGGAAACAAATACTCAAGCTCTTACTAATGTTCATATGTTAGTTAAGAGATTGCAGTATAATGTTGCCAGACTAGCAAATATTGATCTTCATGAAATGAAAGCCCCAATTCCACAAGAAAGACAAGCAAGAAGATCAGAAACTTCTCAACAACAACCATAAATTGTTCAACAAGATCAAACCAAACCAAAAGAAACCTCAACATCTCAAAAACAGAAGCAACCCATGGGTCCACCTCAAGATAAACAGAAGATACTCATGGGTCCTCCACCAAATGTCTCAAAGCCAGACACATCAAGGGTACAACCGAAAGATCATGTTCCAGTACAACCAGTTTCTACAACCATCACAGGAGAAAACAAAGTTGAGCATATTAATGGATAGAAAAGAAAAAAGAAGAATGGAACATGAAGTGACTTCCTCAAAAAGGCCAAGAAAAGAAATGATAGAAGATTCAGAAGGAAACATCAGAGAAATGGAAGTGCTAAAAGGTGACTTACACACTATTATGTATCTTGAAGAACATCTAAAGAATTACTATTGGAAAGGTCCAGAAGACAACCCAAAGAGATCACTCTCTCCAATGAGCAAAGGTATTGTTGAAAACAGAAACAATGGAGGTTGGGTAATTTTACACAAGCACATGACCAATCCAATAGTATCAATTGAAAGAATTAACACAATGACCACTGGAGGAGGCATCCTAGGAAATGAAGCACAAAACAAGTATACCTTGATCAGAAAAGACAACAGTCAACAAAAGGTTACTGATGCAGATCTGGCTGATTATATTCACCCATTGGGTATAGTCAAAATGAAGAAAATCATTGATGAAATGAAAGGTAATTCAGTTATAATCAGAAGAGCCCTTGAAAGTCTCAAAAGTGCAGGAGCAAAGTTATAGAAAAGGGCTGCACTGGCAGACTTTGATCTATGTATCCATTTTGAGTACAGCAACAAAGTGCTAATAGCACCTCCGAACACTTCAATTCCAGTTGAAATTGCTTCTAAACTATTAATAACTGGAGCAATCTTTGAACAACCAGAAATGAGTGTAGTCTTCAAAAATGCTAATAATGAGAAAGCTCTGTTCAGAATCAGTGACATATACAGGTATTCAAATCAAACTCTGAAATACATAAAAAACTGCATGAATGAAAAACAAGAGCAACTCAAAAAGAAGGGAAAGAACAATGAAAAGCTGAGAAAAACAATTGAAGAGTGCATTGAAAATTGGATGGAAGCAAGAGGATGGTATAAAGAAATGTACAAAGAAACTCAAAAGGCAATTGACTACAAGAAAAGGCTGAAACCTGGAGACAAATACAGAAGTGGAGTGAAGATCAACTAATGATTTAATGAGATTAAATTTCCTGTTTATGAACAAAATTTTATGTCTGATTTTTAGTTGGTTTGACTATGTTCAAATGTTTCTGAACTTAGTTGTTTTTTGAATTTTTCTTTCAAAGAAAGTTGTTTATGTTTGATATAGAGGTAGTTCATTTTCTTACAATACTTAGGGGGAAACTGTTAGGAAACTTTATTTGTAAGTATTGAAGAAAAACACAATCAACTGTATCTATGAAGAGATCACAGTCCTGAAGATCACGAACTAGAAAAAGAAGATCAGATGGGACAACCGGAATACATATCATCTACTTCAAAGAATCACAAGTTGATCAAGAGCTGAATTGGATTATCAGAAAATGTCATTTCTGATGGATCTGATGATATTTCTGATGAAATATCATCAGTATCTGACGATTCTGATCATCAAGGATTTTCTGATGATTTGTTCATTAGAATTTCTGATGAAGTGGTTTATCAGAATTTCTGATGAAACAACCCACTTGTCTGAAATTGGCTCTGTCTTGCCACACTTACCGAAGCAAGTTGACATTTAATGATATCATGATGAAAAAGGCAACTTGAACGTTGGAATCTATGAATATGTCAATTGGCTACTTTTTGCAGGAATTATTGTATGAATAAACTATTGTTTATTTATACAAGCCGTCTATAAATAGAAGGCTAAACCAGGAGAAGCAAAGTGAGTTTGAAGCTTAGCATTCACACATACACCTAAACTCCATTGCTCTCTCCCCCACAGAATTCAAGATTTGTTTGTATTAGATAATAATCTTTCAATCACCTTGTAAACTATTTTGTTTCAAAGTGATATAAACTTGATAATTCTGTAGGTCTTGTTTCTTGAAAGTCTGATTTCCATTTCCGCACATCTTTTTCACATCTACTGAAATCATTTGCCATATTACGTGAAAAGAAATTGTTTTGAGCCTGAACTGGGTCTAACAGTTCGTTTGGCCCGTGTTTCTATAACTTGAATCATAGCCCTGTATATCCCATTTTAGTTTTACACCAATGTGAACCTTACGCCTTTTTTACTCTCTTATCGAGGTTCTCGGCATTGAAAAATCTTCGTAAACTAAATCAGACGTGTATATGTTGACTTTTAAGAGATATACAGTCAAGAAAATCAAGAGCAATGGTGATATATATGCGGATTAGACACCAAAAAATAAGCACTCAAAAAATGGCTACAATTTAAGGAATATGTTTAGTGACGGCATAAGATTCCTAATTGATGGAGAAAGGTCTGGTGGCAAGAAAAGCTGCTTCCAGGAGGTTGCCAGGTGTTTTCACTTGACGATTCCATTCTTGGGTGGTTGGTTTGGCCCTTGTTCCTGTAAATCGAATCGTAGGCCGGTATATCCCATTTCTGTTTTACACCAATATGAACCTTACGCATGTTTACTCTCTGATTGAGGTTCTCGGCATTGAAAAATCATTGTAAACTAAATCACACGTGTATTTGTTGACATTTAAGATATGTACGGTCATGAAAATCAAGAGCAATGGTGATATATATGCGGATTAGACACCAAAAAATAAACACTCAAAAAATGGCTACCATTTAAGGAATGTGTTTAGTGACGGCATCGGATTCCTAATTGATGGAGAAAGGTCTGGTGGTTCGAAAAGCTGCTTCCAGAAGGTTGTCAAGTGTTTTCGCTCGACGATTCCGTTCCTGGGTGGTTGGTTTAGCCCTTATTCCTATAACTCGAATCCTAGCACGGTATATCCCATTTTAGTTTTACACCATTGTGAACCTTACGCCTTTTTTAATCTCTGATCGAGGTTCTCGGCATTGAAAAATCTTCGTAAACTAATTCAAACGTTTATATGTTGACATTTAAGAGATATACAGTCAAGAAAATAAAGAGCAATGGTGATATATATGCGGATTAGACACCAAAAAATAAACATTCAAAAATGACTACAATTTAAGGAATGTGTTTAGTGACGGCATCGTATTACTAATTGACGGAAAAGGTCTGGTGGCAAGAAAAGCTGCTTCTAGGAGGTTGTCAAGTGTTTTCTCTCGACGATTCCATTCTTAGGTGGTTGGTTTGGCCCTTGTTCCAGTAACTTGAATCCTAGCCCGGTATAATACCATTTTAGTTTTACACCATTGCGAACCTTACGCCTTTTTTACTCTCTGATCGAGGTTCTCGGCATTGAAAATCTTCGTAAACTAAATCACACGTGTATATGTTGACATTTAACAGATATACAGTCAAGAAAATCAAGAGCAATGGTGATATATATGTGGATTAGACACCAAAAAATAAACACTCAAAAAATGGCTACAATTTAAGAATTGTGTCTAGTGACGGCATCAGATTCCTAATTAATGGAGAAAGGTCTGGTGGCAAGAAAAGCTGCTTCTAGGAGGTTGTCAAGTGTTTTCTCTCGACGATTCCATTCTTGGGTGGATGGTTTGGCCCTTGTTCCTGTAACTCGAATCCTAGCTCGGTGTATCTCATTTTAGTTTTACACCATAGTGAACCTTACGCCTTTTGTATTCTCTGATCGAGGTTCTCGACTTTGAAAAATCTTCATAAACTAAATCACACGTGTATATGTTGACATTTAAGAGATATACAGTCAAGAAAATCAAGAGCAATGGTGATATATATGCGGATTAGACTCCGAAAAATAAACACTCAAAAAATGGCTATAATTTAAGGAATGTGTTTAGTGACGGCATCAGATTCCTAAATGATGGAGAAAGGTCTGGTGGCAAGAAAAGCTGCTTACAGGAGGTTGCAAAGTGTTTTCGCTCCATGATTCCATTCTGGGGTGGTTGGTTTGGCCATTGTTCCTGTAACTCGAATCATAGCCCAGTATATCCCGTTTTAGTTTTACACCAATGTGAACCTTACGACTTTTTTACTCTCTGATCGAGGTTCTCGCCATTGAAAAATCTTCGTAAACTAAATCAGACGTGTATATGTTGACATTTAAGAGATATACAGTCAAGAAAATCAAGAGCAATGGTGATATATATGCGGATTAGACACCAAAAAATAAACACTCAAAAAATGGCTATAATTTAAGGAATGTGTTTAGTGACGGCATCAGATTCCTAAATGATGGAGAAAGGTCTGGTGGCAAGAAAAGCTGCTTACAGGAGGTTGCAAAGTGTTTTCGCTCCATGATTCCATTCTGGGGTGGTTGGTTTGGCCATTGTTCCTGTAACTCGAATCATAGCCCAGTATATCCCGTTTTAGTTTTACACCAATGTGAACCTTACGACTTTTTTACTCTCTGATCGAGGTTCTCGCCATTGAAAAATCTTCGTAAACTAAATCAGACGTGTATATGTTGACATTTAAGAGATATACAGTCAAGAAAATCAAGAGCAATGGTGATATATATGCGGATTAGACACCAAAAAATAAACACTCAAAAAATGGCTATAATTTAAGGAATGTGTTTAGTGACGGCATCAGATTCCTAAATGATGGAGAAAGGTCTGGTGGCAAGAAAAGCTGCTTACAGGAGGTTGCAAAGTGTTTTCGCTCCATGATTCCATTCTGGGGTGGTTGGTTTGGCCATTGTTCCTGTAACTCGAATCATAGCCCAGTATATCCCGTTTTAGTTTTACACCAATGTGAACCTTACGACTTTTTTACTCTCTGATCGAGGTTCTCGCCATTGAAAAATCTTCGTAAACTAAATCAGACGTGTATATGTTGACATTTAAGAGATATACAGTCAAGAAAATCAAGAGCAATGGTGATATATATGCGGATTAGACACCAAAAAATAAGCACTCAAAAAATGGCTACAATTTAAGGAATATGTTTAGTGACGGCATAAGATTCCTAATTGATGGAAAAAGGTCTGGTGGCAAGAAAAGCTGCTTCCAGGAGGTTGTCAAGTGTTTTCTCTTGACGATTCCATTCTTGGGTGGTTGGTTTAGCCCTTGTTCCTGTAACTTGAATCCTTGCCCGGTATAATACCATTTTTGTATTACACCATTGTGAACCTTACGCCTTTTTTACTCTCTGATCGAGGTTCTCGGCATTGAAAAATCTTCGCAAACTAAATCACACGTGTATATGTTGACATTTAAGAGATTTACAATCAAGAAAATCAAGAGCAATGGTTATATATATGCGGATTAGACACCAAAAAATAAACACTCAAAAAATGGCTACAATTGAAGGAATGTGTTTAGTGACGACATCAAATTCCTAATTGACGGAGAAGGGTCTGGTGGCAAGAAAAGCTGCTTCCAGGAGGTTGTCAAGTATTTTCGATCGACGATTCCATTCTTGGGTGGTTGGTTTGGCTCTTGTTCCTATAACTCGAATCCTAGCCCTGTATATCCCATTTTAGTTTTACACCATTGTGAACCTTATGCCTTTTTTACTCTTTGATCGAGGTTCTTGGCTTAGAAAAATCTTCGTAAACTAAATCACGCGTGTATATGTTGATATTTAAGAGATATACTGTCGAGAAAATGAAGAGCAATGGTGATATATATGCGGATTAGACACCAAAAAATAAACACTAAAAAATGACTACTATTTAAGGAATGTGTTTAGCGGTGACATCAGATTCGTATTTTGATGGAGAAAGGTCTGTTGGCAAGAAAAGCTGCTTCCAGGAGGTTGTCAAGTGTTTTCGATCGACGATTCCATTCTTGGATGGTTGGTTTGGCCCTTGTTCCTGTAACTCAAATCCTAGCCCGGTATATCCCATTTTAGTTTTACACCACTATGAACTTTACGCCTTTTTTACTCTCTGATCGAGGTTCTCGGCATTGAAAAATCTTCGTAAACTAAATCAAACGTGTATGTGTTGACGTTTAAGAGATATACAGTCAAGAAAATCAAAAGCAATGGTGATATATATGCGGATTAGACACAAAAAAAAACACTAAAAAAATGGATACAATTTAAAGAATGTGTTTAGTGACGACATCAAATTCCTAAGTGATGGAGAAAGGTCTGGTGGCAAGAAAAGCTGCTTCCAGGAGGTTGTCAAGTGTTTTCGCTCGATGATTCCATTCTTGGATGGTTGGTTTGGCCCTTGTTCCAGTAACTCGAATCCTAGCCCGGTATTTCCCATTTTAGTTTTACACCACTGTGAACCTTAGGCCCTTTTTTACTCTCTAATCGAGGTTCCCGGCATTGAAAAATCTTCGTAAACTAAATCACATGTGTATATGTTGACATTTAAGAGATATAAAGTCAAGAAAATCAAGAGCAATGGTGATATATATGCAGATAGACACCAAAAAATAAACATTCAAAAAATGGCTACAATTTAAGGAATATGTGTTTAGTGACGGCATCAGATTCCTAATTGATGGAGAAAGGTCTGGTCGCAAGAAAAGCTGCTTCCAGGAGGTTCAAGTTTTTTCGCTTGAATATTCCATTCTTGTACGGTTGGATTGGCCCTTGTCCCTGTAACTCGAATCCTAGCCTGGTATATCCAGTTTTAGTTTTACACCACTGTGATCCTTACGCCTTTTTTACTCTCTGATCGAGATTCTCGGCATTGAAAAATCTTCGCAAGCTAAATCACATGTGTATTTGTTGACATTTAAGAGATATACATTCAAGAAAATCAAGAGCAATGGTGATATATATACGGATTAGACACCAAAAAATAAATACTCAAAAATGGCTACAATTTAAGGAAGGTGTTTAGTGACAGCATCAGATTCCTAATTGATGGAGAAAGGTCTGGTGGCAAGAAAAGCTGCTTGCAGGAGGTTGTCAAGTGTTTTCGCTCGATGACTCCATTCTTGGATGGTTGGTTTGGCCCTTGTTCCAGTAACTCGAATCCTAGCCCGGTATTTCCCATTTTAGTTTTACACCACTATGAACCTTAGGCCCTTTTTTACTCTCTAATCGAGGTTCTCGGCATTGAAAAATCTTCGTAAACTAAATCACACGTGTATATGTTTTCATTTTAGAGATATACAGTCAAGAAAATCAAGAGCAATGGTGATATATATGCAGATTAGACACCAAAAAATAAACACTCAAAAAATGGCTACAATTTAAGGAATGTATTTGGTGACGGCATAAGATTCTTAATTGATGGAGAAAGGTCTGGTGGCAAGAAAAGCTGTTTCCAGGAGGTTGTCAAGTGTTTTCGCTCGACGATCCCATTCTTGGACGGTTGGATTGGCCCTTGTTCCTGTAACTCGAATCCTAGCCCGGTATATCCCGTTTTAGGTTTACACCACTGTGATCCTTACGCCTGTTTTACTCTCTGATCGAGGTTCTCGGCATTGAAAAATCTTCGTAAACTAAATCACATGTATATATGTTGACATTTGAGAGATATATAGTCAAGAAAATCAAGAGCAATGGTGATATATATGCGGATTAGACACCAAAAAATAAACACTCAAAAAATGGCTACAATTTAAGGAATGCGTTTTGTGACGACATCAGATTCCTAAATGATGGAGAAAGGTCTGGTGGCAAGAAAAGCTGCTTCCAGGAGCTTGTCAAGTGTTTTCGCTCGATGATTCCATTCTTGGATGGTTGGTTTTGCCCTTGTTCCAGTAACTCGAATCCTCGCCCGGGATATCCCGTTTTAGGTTTACACCACTGTGATCCTTACGCCTTTTTTACTCTCAAATCGAGGTTCTCGGCATTGAAAAATCTTCGTAAACTAAATCACACGTGTATATGTTGACATTTAAGAGATATACAGTCAAGAAAATCAAAAGCAATGGTGATATATATGCGCATTAGACACCAAAAAATAAACACTCAAAAAATGGCTACAATTTAAGGAATGCGTTTTGTGACGACATCAGATTCCTAAATGATGGAGAAAGGTCTGGTGGCAAGAAAAGCTGCTTCCAGGAGGTTGTCAAGTGTTTTCGCTCGACGTTTCCATTCTCGGATGGTTGGTTTGGCCCTTGTTCCTGAAACTCGAATCCTAGCCCGTTATATCCCATTTTAGTTTTACACCACTGTGAACCTTATGCCTTTTTTACTCTCTGATCGAGGTCCTCGGCATTGAAAAAACTTCATAAACTAAATCACACGTGTATATGTTGACATTTAAGAGATATACAGTCAAGAAAATCAAGAGCAATGGTGATATATATGCGGATTAGACACCAAAAAATAAACACTCAAAAATGGCTACAATTTAAGGAATGTGTTTAGTGACGACATCAGATTCCTAATTGGTGGAGAAAGGTTTGGTGGCAAGAAAAGCTGTTTCCAAGAGGTTGTCAAGTGTTTTCGCTCGACGTTTCCATTCTTGGATGGTTGGTTTGGCCCTTGTTCCTGAAACTCGAATCCTAGACCGTTATATCTAGTTTAAGTTTTATACCACTATGAACCTTACGCCTTTTTTTCTCTCTGGTCAAGGTTCTCGTTATAGAAAGATCTTCGTAAACTAAATCACACGTGTATACGTTGACATTTAAGAGATATACAGTCGAGAAAATCAAGAGCAATGGTGATATATATGCGGATTAGACACCAAAAAATAAAAACTCAAAAATGGCTACAATTTAAGGAATGTGTTTAGTGACGACATCAGATTCCTAATTGGTGGATAAAGGTTTGGTGGCAAGAAAAGCTGCTTCCAAGAGGTTGTCAAGTGTTTTCGCTCGACGATTCCATTCTTGGATGGTTGGTTTGGCCCTTGTTCCTGAAACTCGAATCATAGCCCGGTATATCCCATTTCTGTTTTACACCAATGTGAACCTTACGCCTTTTTACTCTCTGATTGAGGTTCTCGGCATTGAAAAATCTTTGTAAACTAAATCACACGTGTATTTGTTGACATTTAAGAGATATACGGTCGAGAAAATCAAGAGCAATGGTGATATATATGCGGATTAGACACCAAAAAATAAACACTCAAAAAATGGCGACAATTTAAGGAATGTGTTTAGTGACGACATCAGATTCCTAATTGATGGAGAAAGGTCTGGTGGCTAGAGAAGCTGCTTCCAGAAGGTTGTCAAGTGTTTTCGCTCGACGATTCCGTTCCTGGGTGGTTGGTTTAGCCCTTGTTCCTGTAACTCGAATCCTAGCACGGTATATCCCATTTTAGTTTTACACCATTGTGAACCTTACGCCTTTTTTAGTCTCTGATCGAGGTTCTCGGCATTGAAAAATCTTCGTAAACTAAATCAAACGTTTATATGCTGACATTTAAGAGATATATAGTCAAGAAAATAAAGAGCAATGGTGATATATATGCGGATTAGACACCAAAAAATAAACACTCAAAAATGACTACAATTTAAGGAATGTGTTTAGTGACGGCATCATATTACTAATTGACGGAAAAGGTCTGGTGGCAAGAAAAGCTGCTTCTAGGAGGTTGTCAAGTGTTTTCTCTCGACGATTCCATTCTTAGGTGGTTGGTTTGGCCATTGTTCCTGTAACTTGAATCCTAGCCCGGTATAATACCATTTTAGTTTTACACCATTGCAAACCTTACGCCTTTTTTACTCTCTGATCGCGGTTCTCGGCATTGAAAATCTTCGTAAACTAAATCACACGTGTATATGTTGACATTTAACAGATATACAGTCAAGAAAATCAAGAGCAATGGTGATATATATGTGGATTAGACACCAAAAAATAAACACTCAAAAAATGGCTACAATTTAAGAATTGTGTCTAGTGACGGCATCAGATTCCTAATTGATGGAGAAAGGTCTGGTGGCAAGAAAAGCTGCTTCTAGGAGGTTGTCAAGTGTTTTCTCTCGACGATTCCATTCTTGGGTGGATGGTTTGGCCCTTGTTCCTGTAACTCGAATCCTAGCCCGGTGTATCTCATTTTAGTTTTACACCATAGTGAACCTTACGCCTTTTTTATTCTCTGCTCGAGGTTCTCGACTTTGAAAAATCTTCATAAACTAAATCACACGTGTATATGTTGACATTTAAGAGATATACAGTCAAGAAAATCAAGAGCAATGGTGATATATATGCGGATTAGACTCCGAAAAATAAACACTCAAAAAATGGCTACAATTTAAGGAATGTAATTAGTGACGGCATCAGATTCCAAAATGATGGAGAAAGGTCTGGTGGCAAGAAAAGCTGCTTACAAAAGCTTGTCAAGTGTTTTCGCTCGATGATTCCATTCTTGTATGTTTGGTTTTGCCCTTGTTCCAGTAACTAGAATCCTAGCCCGAGATATCCCATTTAATTTTACACCACTCTGAACCTTAGCCCTTTTTTACTCTCTAATCGAGGTTCTCAGCATTGAAAAATCTTCGTAAACTAAATCACACGTGTATATGTTGACATTTAAGATATATACAGTCAAGAAAATCAATAGCAATGGTGATATATATGCGCATTAGACACCAAAAAATAAACACTCAAAAAATGGCTACAATTTAAAGAATGTGTTTAGTGACGGCATCAGATTCCTAATTGATGGAGAAAGGTCTGGTGGCAAGAAAAGCTGCTTCCAGGAGCTTGTCAAGTGTTTTCGCTCGACGATTCCATTCTTGGGAGGTTGGATTGGCCCTTGTTCTTGTAACTCGAATCCTAGCCCGTTATATCCCATTTTAGTTTTACACCACTGTGAACCTTATGCCTTTTTTACTCTCTGATCGAGGTCCTCGGCTTTGAAAAAACTTCATAAACTAAATCACGCGTGTATATGTTGACATTTAAGAGATATACAGTCAAGAAAATCAAGAGCAATGGTGATATATATGCGGATTAGACACCAAAAAATAAACACTCAAAAATGGCTACAATTTAAGGAATGTGTTTAGTGACGACATCAGATTCCTAATTGGTGGAGAAAGGTTTGGTGGCAAGAAAAGCTGCTTCCAAGAGATTGTCAAGTGTTTTCGCTCGACGTTTCCATTCTTGGATGGTTGGTTTGGCCCTTGTTCCTGAAACTCGAATCCTAGACCGTTATATCCCGTTTAAGTTTTATACCACTATGAACCTTACGCCTTTTTTTCTCTCTAATCGAGGTTCTCGTTATAGAAAGATCTTCGTAAACTAAATCAAACGTGTATACGTTGACATTTAAGTGATATACAGTCGAGAAAATCAAGAGCAATGGTGATATATATGCGGATTAGACACCAAAAAATAAACACTAAAAAATTGCTACAATTTAAGGAATGTGTTTAGTGACGACATCAGATTCCTAATTGGTGGAGAAAGGTTTGGTGGCAAGAAAAGCTGCTTCCAAGAGGTTGTCAAGTGTTTTCGCTCGACGTTTCCATTCTTGGATGGTTGGTTTGGCCCTTGTTCCTGAAACTCGAATTATAGCCCGGTATATCCCATTTCTGTTTTACACCAATGTGAACCTTACGCCTTTTTACTCTCTGATTGAGGTTCTCGGCATTGAAAAATCTTTGTAAACTAAATCACACGTGTATTTGTTGACATTTAAGAGATATACGGTCGAGAAAATCAAGAGCAATGGTGATATATATGCGGATTAGACACCAAAAAATAAACACTCAAAAAATGGCGACAATTTAAGGAATGTGTTTAGTGACGACATTAGATTCCTAATTGATGGAGAAAGGTCTGGTGGCTAGAGAAGCTGCTTCCAGAAGGTTGTCAAGTGTTTTCACTCAACGATTCCGTTCCTGGGTGGTTGGTTTAGCCCTTGTTCCTGTAACTCGAATCCTAGCACGGTATATCCCATTTTAGTTTTACACCATTGTGAACCTTACGCCTTTTTTAATCTCTGATCGAGGTTCTCGGAATTGAAAAATCTTCGTAAACTAAATCAAACGTTTATATGTTGACATTTAAGAGATATACAGTCAAGAAAATAAAGAGCAATGGTGATATATATGAGGATTAGACACCAAAAAATAAACACTCAAAAATGACTATAATTTAAGGAATGTGTTTAGTGACGGCATCATATTACTAATTAACGGAAAAGGTCTGGTGGCAAGAAAAGCTGCTTCTAGGAGGTTGTCAAGTGTTTTCTCTCGACGATTCCATTCTTAGGTGGTTCGTTTGGCCCTTTGTTCCTGTAACTTGAATCCTAGCCCGGTATAATACCATTTTAGGTTTACACCATTGCGAACCTTACGCCTTTTTTACTCTCTGATCGCGGTTCTCGGCATTGAAAATCTTCGTAAACTAAATCACACGTGTATATGTTGACATTTAACAGATATACAGTCAAGAAAATCAAGAGCAATGGTGATATATATGTGGATTAGACACCAAAAAATAAACACTCAAAAAATGGCTACAATTTAAGAATTGTGTCTAGTGACGGCATCAGATTCCTAATTGATGGAGAAAGGTCTGGTGGCAAGAAAAGCTGCTTCTAGGACGTTGTCAAGGGTTTTCTCTCGACGATTCCATTCTTGGGTTGATGGTTTGGCCCTTGTTCCTGTAACTCGAATCCTAGCCCGGTGTATCTCATTTTAGTGAACCTTACGCCTTTTTTATTCTCTGATCGACGTTCTCGACTTTGAAAAATCTTCATAAACTAAATCACACGTGTATATGTTGACATTTAAGAGATATACAGTCAAGAAAATCAAGAGCAATGGTGATATATATGCGGATTCCTAAATGATGGAGAAAGGTCTGGTGGCAAGAAAAGCTGCTTCCATGAGGTTGTAAAGTGTTTTCGCTCCATGATTACATTCTGGGGTGTTTGGTTTGGCCATTGTTCCTGTAACTCGAATCATAGCCTAGTATATCCCGTTTTAGTTTTACACCAATGTGAACCTTACGACTTTTTTACTCTCTGATAGAGGTTCTCGGAATTGAAAAATCTTCGTAAACTAAATCAGACGTGTATATGTTGACATTTAAGAGATATAAAGTCAAGAAAATGAAAAGCAATGGTGATATATATATGCGGATTAGACACCAAAAAATAAACACTCAAAAAATGGCTACAATTTAAGGAATGTGTTTAGTGACGGCATCAGATTCCTAATTGATGGAGAAAGGTCTGGTGGCAAGAAAAGCTGCTAACAGGAGGTTGTCAAGTGTTTTCCCTCGACGATTCCATTCTTGGGTGGTTGGTTTGGCCCTTGTTCCAGTAACTCGAATCCTAGCCCGGTATATCCCATTTTAGTTTTACACCAATGTGAACCTTACGCCTTTTTTACTCTCTGATCGAAGTTCTCGGCATTGAAAAATCTTCATAAACTAAATCACACGTATATATGCTGATATTTAAGAGATATGCGGGCAAGAAAATCAAGAGCAATGTTGATATATATGCGAATTAGACACCAAAAAATAAACACTAAAAAATGGCTACAATTTAAGGAATGTGATTAGTGACGGCGTCATGTTAGTAATTGATGGAGAAAGGTCTGGTGGCAAGAAAAGCTACTTCTAGGAGGTTGTCAAGCGTTTTCTCTCGACGATTCCATTCTTGGGTGGTTGGTTTGGCCCTTGTTCCTGTAACTTGAATCCTAGCCCGGTATAATACCATTTTAGTATTACACCATTGTGAACCTTACGCGTTTTTTACTCTCTGATCGAGGTTCTCGGCATTGAAAAATCTTCGCAAACTAAATCACACGTGTATATGTTGACATTTAAGAGATATACAATCAAGAAAATCAAGAGCAATGGTTATATATGTGCGGATTAGACACCAAAAAATAAACACTCAAAAAATGGCTACAATTGAAGGAATGTGTTTAGTGACGGCATCAGATTCCTAATTGACGGAGAAGGGTCTGGTGGCAAGAAAAGCTGCTTCCAGGAGGTTGTCAAGTATTTTCGATCGACGATTCCATTCTTGGGTGGTTGGTTTGGCTCCTGTTCCTATAACTCGAATCCTAGCCCGGTATATCCCATTTTAGTTTTACACCATTGTGAACCTTATGCGTTTTTTACTCTCTGATCGAGGTTCTTGGCATAGAATAATCTTCGTGTTGGTGCATGTTATGTGACAACAGCGTTGGATTGGTCTTTGGATATTAAACGAGTTTGGGCCGCGAAGACTTATGAAGACTGAATAGAATTCGAGTTTGTTGAAGCCCAATCTAGTCCAAGTTTGTATCAAGTTAAAGTCCATTTAGTTTAGCCCGAATTGTAAACAGAATTCGTATGGGCTTGGCCCAGTTCGAATTGTATGGTTGTGTGTATATAAACAACTTTTACCTAGAGTTTTAGGGTTAGACTTTTGGAGACTTTTAGGCAATTGAGAGAGAGTTCGAATACACAGATTATTGGCTGTGAGTTCGTGAAGATCTTGAGTGATTGTAAACGTTTTCGTTGGATAATCATAGAAGATCGGTTGGTAAATCGTCTTGTGTTCTTGTTTCTGTTTGAAAGGTTTATCAAGGGGATTCCGCACCCTTGGTAGATTGTCAGTTTTGTTACGATCCACACGGGATAGGGACCTACAATTGGTATCAGAGCATTTGCTCTTGTGTACGGTTCAAAACTGATCGGAAAGAAACAAGTTTTCGGGTTGCTGTTTGGATTCACGAAGAACATTGAAGAACAGTCAAAATTTTCACGATTTTGATCTGTTTTGGAGTTATTGTGAAGTTGTTTGCTGATTTTTAGGAGTTTAGTTTGGAAGGATTTCGATAAGAAGATTCTGTGGTGTAAAAGGTGCTGATTTTGTGGGATTTTGGTTGAAAAATAGCTGGTCTCGACTCAAGGTTGCAGGTCTCGACTCGTAACAAGTGATCTCGACTGGTGCTGTTCACTCGCAACCGTGATTTCGACTTGTGCTGGTTGACTCGCAACCGTGATTTCGACTTGTGCTGGTTGACTCGCAACAGAGATCTCGACTCGCAACTGTGGTCTCGACTCGAAACTAAGGTCTCGACTCGCAACAAGTGGTTTGAAAGTGGTGGAATTTTTCTAGGCAATCGTAGGAAAAATTTAACAGTTTCGTGTTTAGATAATTATCCGTAACTCATCTGGACAAACCGCTTGCACCGTTGGACTCCTTGGATTTTTAGGACAAAAAAAAAAAAAAAAAAAAAAAAAAAAAAACAGGTTTTAGACATTATATATCATTGGAATCGTAATCTCGAGACGAATCTAACGGTATAATTTAGTAAAAACAGGTTTCGGACTAAAATTGTATGGTTTAACCAGTCTGCTTAAGTTAATATGTCGAACATGTCTAAATTGAACGAGCTTTTAAGGATGGAACACGAGGTAGGCACAACGAACAAACCACCTAAGATGATGAAGGTGGAGAATTACTTGACATGGAAGGATAGGTTTCAATCCTTTATTGAATATAGGACACACGCATGTGGATTTGTATTGAAGATGGGTACACAAACCCTACACATGACTTTGAAGGCAGACCGCGTGTCACAGCCTATGTGAACATGCAAGAAAATGATAAAAGGATGTATGAGGCTGAAAAGAAAGCCTTGGCAGCTATCAAGATGTCCCTACCTGATAGCATCAAACACACCTTTAAGAAGTACACTACTTCAAAAGAAATGTGGGATGCGTTAGAGAAGAGATATGAAGGGAATTCTGATGTCAAGAAGAACAAAATTGATCTATTGAAGAAGCAGTTTGCTGTGTTCAAGTACATGAAAAATGAGTCACTTGAGGACGTCATTACTCGATACTACCATCTGATGTCAGAATTGGACAATTATGATATAGATTGCTATTCTGACATAGAGAAAAATGACAAGCTGCTTGATGCTCTGCCTGCTAAATGGGATATTTACACTCTCATGATAAAGGGAGAAGCTGATTATGAAACAAAGGAACTGGAAGAAGTAGTTGGAAAGCTAAGAGCTTATGAGCTCAGCATGAAGAAGAAGGACACTGGATATGATCAGGTTCAAGATCCAGGGATTTACAATGGGCTTACATCTTCTTCATCTCATGATGCTTCTAGCGACTCTGCCACTGCTTTTCTCTCGCGTGAAACTGAGCAGGTCACAGTAAATGAGGATGGTGATGTATGTTTTGTAGCTGCTTCAGGAGGATCAACTGGAGCTAAGAGAACATCAACTGCTAAGCAAAGTAGTAGTTCAAAGTCAATGCCAATGAGTGTGAAGTCTGCTGAAGAGCATCTTGCTCTACTTGCTTCCTTTGTTGCTTCTTATGAAAACTACATTCAGGGGAAGATATCTGATCCTGCCATTTTAGATGAAGATTACGATCAGATTGACCCTGATGATCTTGAAGATATGGATTTGCAATGGCAAATGGCCATGATTACTAGAAGGGTGAAGAGGTTCATGAACAGAACTGGAAGGAAATTTGTAGGGAAAACTGTTGGTTTTGACAAGACCAAAGTGAGGTGCTTTAACTGTCAAAGTTATGGTCATTTTGCTAGGGAATGTCAGAAACAAAAGAATGAAACCTCAAGTCAGAGTTCAAACAATAGAAATTCATCAAACAACTCTAACTCAAGAGCGCTGATCTCTACTGCACGAGAAGGTTCATATGACTGGAGTATTCACTTGGAAAATGATGAGAATGTCACTCAAGCATTTATGGCAGAGATTGTTCCCGTTGATGAAGCTGAAGCTAACATGAATGCTGAAGTTGAGAAGAAAAGTGAAGCTGAGGTAGATAAGGCTGATCAGACAACAGATGCTGAAAAAGGAAAGCCAAAGTCTGAGCATGAAATGGATGATGAAAAGGAAGCAGATGAGAAAGATGAAATCATCAAAAGAATGGAAGCTCAACTTGCTGCTCTTATGGCCAACTCAGACAAATCGACAGGAGAGGTAAGTAACTCTGCTACTTCTGTTTGCTTAAAGTGTCGTGAATTACAGGGTGAAGTTGACAGGTTGTCAACTCAAAACAAAAGTCTGGTGAGCGAAATATCTAACGTAAAAGAATCAAATTTCTTTGCAAAAAGAAATGAGTCATCATATTTGAAAAAGATAAAAGGCTATGAAGCTGAGATTGAAGTTTTAACCTGTAAACTAAACGAAAAACTTCAAGTCATAGACTTAGCTCATGACATGATGGCTGAGAAAACAAAAGAAATTTCTGAAAAATGCAAAGAGTTGTCAGATGCACAACTCAAAATTGTTGAACTCGAAAAGAAATTAGGTCAATTCAGGGATTCTACTTTTGTTATGAAACACATGATGGGTGGGTTAAAGAAGAGTAATGACAAGACAAGTGTGGGATTCAAGGGCTTCAATGAAGTTCCACCTCCTCTTAGTCATGACTATTCTTTCTTACCTGATGAAGATGAGTTCACAGACTTTCTGTCAACATCACCAAGTAGTTTCACATCTAGTCAAGGTGAGGTGTTTGAAGATAATGATGCTAAGAAGGTCAATAACAGCAAACCTGTTTTGAAAAAGAAAAATTCAAATCCTACGAATAAAAATCAAACTTTTGTTAAAAAGGTTAATTTTGTTCAAGGAAGTGATATGAAAAACGAAACAGCTGTTATAGAAAATGAATCAAATGTAGAGTTTGCTAAAAACAAAAACATAGAAAATCTTGAAACTAAGCAAACTGAACCAAATCCTTCTAAGGCATCATCATCTAAACCAGAATCTAGTTCAAAGGCTTCAGCTAAGAAGTCTTCGAATAAGAGATCGTGCTTCAAATGTCACACCAAGGGACATGTAGCTAGCTGCTGTCCTAACAAAAAGGTTGAAGCACAAGTTAGTGAGAAACAAAGAGGGAAATCACCAGAGAAGAAAGGTGATAATGAGGAGAAAGTCTCAAGTTCTCCAAAGCAATCTGCTCCAAAGCAACAATCGGGTGTTGCTGGTGGTGTAGATAAGGCTGAAAAAGGAACTCCACAAGTTCCTCGTTTTCAAAGAAATCAACCAAGATTTCAGCCTGAATCTACATCAGGCAGATATGAAAGACCAAGAAGTAGTTCACCAAGAATGAACAACCAAAATTCAAATAATTTTAGAAGTCAAGGTCAATATCAAAATCGATACCAAAATAATGGTTGTCGAAATTTTTATAACAATGGCTTTCGAAATTACAACAATCAAGGTTCTTGGAATCAAAATCAAAGTTTTCAAAGGTCACATAGTCCAAACACAAACAGGTACCCTCAGGACCAGAGACCTTATGGAAATCATGCCCCATTTCCATCAACAGGCCCAAGATCCAAGACTCCACCTAGGAGTGATGGATACTGGATGGATGTTCCTGTAGTTGATGAATCTGGAAGACCCAAGACCATTAAGGCTTGGGTCCCCCAATCTAACTAATCTTTTGGTTGGTGTGTGCAGGAGCTGCTAAGGAGGATTATCAACTTATGGTATGTTGATAGTGGCTGCTCCAGGCACATGACGGGGGATGCGAGGTTGTTTTCTGAATTTGAAGAATATGATGGTGGACATGTAAATTTTGCTGGTGCTAAAGGTGGTAGGATAACTGGACGAGGAAAAGTGACGAATGGGAAGATTACTTTGGACAAAGTGAACTATGTTGAGCAGCTTAAGCACAATCTGATGAGCGTGTCACAAGTCTGCGACAAGGGTCACTCGGTCCATTTTACAAATACTGAGGCATTGGTGTTGAAACCGGGTTTGGTTATTCCGGACGATTGGATAGTGATGTGTGCACCGAGGAAAAATGATACTTATGTCATGGACATGGGTGCCAAGGATCCAACTGCTGCGGTGGCGTGTTTACTGTCAAAAGCATCTGAAGCTGAATCTATGTTGTGGCACAGACGCATGGCCCACATTCACTATCGCAAAATGAATTATATCATAAAAAATGAGCTAGTGAAAGGGGTTCCATTGCTGAGGTTTCAAGTGGAAGATAAATGTCTTCCATGTCAAAAGGGAAAACAACACAAGAAACCTCATAAGTCTAAAACAGTAAATTCCATTAATGCCCCTTATGAATTACTTCACATGGATTTATTCGGTCCAGTGAACGTGAGGAGCATAGGTGGAAAGTACTACTGTCTGGTTGTCACTGATGATTACTCACGTTATTCATGGGTTTTCTTTTTAGGTACAAAAGATGAAACAGCAGAGAAGTTGATAGATCTTTTTACAAAATTGGAAAACGTCCATGATGCAAGGATCAAGAGGATAAGGAGTGATAATGGCACAGAGTTCAAGAATCGGATTCTGGATCTCTACTGTCTTCGAAAGGGAATAGAACATCAATATTCAGCTCCTTATACTCCTCAACAGAATGGAGTCGCTGAGAGGAAAAACAGGACGTTGATTGAAGCCGCTAGGACTATGCTTTCAGATTCAAAGCTACCAGTTCTTTTCTGGGGAGAAGCTGTGAATACAGCTTGCTATGTCCTAAACAAAGTTTTAACCGTTAAATGTTTTAACAAAACTTGTCATGAGTTGATGTTTAACGAAAAACCAAACTTAATAGGCTTTGAACCATTTGGATTACCCTGCACCATTGTGCGAAACAAAGATAAACAAAAATTCGGTGAGGTGGCTGACGAAGGCTACTTTCTGGGTTACGTGCCTGGCACACCGAATAAAAGGGTTTTTAATCTCAAAACTGGTAAAATTGAGGTTGTTTTTAATGTGGAAATTACTTCCTACAAACCTCAACAATCAACGAGTGGTCCTGCTATACTGTATGATTATGAAAGTGTGTTTAAATCATTTAATATTCCTGAGGTTTCTGATGCAGATGATTCTCAGCTGATTCAAACAGTGGTATGTGAAGACGATGAAGGCGAATTCATGCCTAGATCGAATGTTGATATTTCAGATGCTCCGGAAATTTCCCAAGGTGCTGCTGATCCTGATTCAAGTGATAGTGACTCTGAACCTATTCAGGGGGAGGAGTTTGTTAATCCGTTTGCAAATCAGAATATTCAGGGGGAGGTTGGATCAAACCTGGGTGATAATCTTGAAGTTGATGCAGTTGCTTCTACACGAGCAAATAGAGATCATCCAGTTGACATGATACTTGGAGATCCTACTGCAGGTGTTCAGACGAGAAGAAGCATAGCAGTGAATTCTGGGTTATTTGTTTCGATTGAGAAGACTGGGATAGTGAATGAATGCTTGTATAGTTGCTTTATTTCCCAAGAGGAGCCGAAGAACATTCACATGGCTCTTAAAGACAATTCATGGGTTGAAGCTATGCAAGAAGAATTGGCCCAGTTTGCGAAGTTGAACGTTTGGGAGTTAGTGGACCTTCCTAAAGGTGAAAGAGAGATTGGCACTAAGTGGGTGTTTAAGTGCAAGAAGGATGATAGAGGTATTGTTACGCGCAACAAGGCTCGGTTAGTGGTCAAAGGGTTCAATCAGCAAGAAGAGATAGATTATAATGAAGTGTTTGCACCAGTGGCAAGGTTGGAGGCAATTCGTTTGTTTCTAGCTTTCGCTTCATTCAAGGGCTTTAAAGTTTTCCAACTAGACGTGAAGAGTGCATTTCTTTACGGGAAAGTCCAAGAAGTGGTGTATGTCTCACAGCCAGATGGGTTTGTTGATCCAGACTATCCAGATCGAGTTTACAAACTTGATAAGGCTTTATATGGGTTACATCAAGCTCCTAGGGCATGGTACGAGACACTGTCTACACATCTGATCAAGAATGGTTTTGAGAGAGGTCAGATTGACAGTACACTGTTCATCAAGAGAAAGAAGGAAGATTTTCTGCTGGTACAGGTATATGTGGATGACATCATCTTTGGGTCATCAGATGAGAACATGTGTAAGGAGTTTGAACAGGTGATGAAGAGTAAGTTTGAAATGAGTGCTATGGGTGAGCTGTCTTACTTTCTGGGATTACAAGTTGAACAGAAGGAGGATGGGATGTTTATTCATCAAACAAAGTATGTGTATGACATTTTGGATCGGTTCAAAATGAATGATTGCTCTACTTTCAACACACCCATTTGCGAAAATCACAATCTCGGCCCAGATCATGAAAGTACTGAAGATGTTGATCCTACACAATACAGGGCGATGATTGGTTCTCTAATGTACTTGACTGCTTCAAGACCTGACATCAAGTTTGCCGTATGCTTGTGTGCCAGATATCAGGCGAATCCGAAAGAGTCACACATGAAAGCAGTGAAGCGTATTCTTCGTTACTTGAAGGGGAAACCTAAACTTGGGTTATGGTATCCAGCTGATAGTGATTTGAGGTTCATTGCTTACACTGATTCAGACTTTGGAGGATGCAAATCAAACAGAAAGTCTACAACAGGTGGTTGTCAGTTCTTAGGAGGCAGGATCGTGTCTTGGCAATGCAAGAAGCAATCCTGTGTGTCTACATCTACGTGTGAAGCTGAATATATTGCTGCGGGTAGCTGTTGCTCTCAGGTTCTCTGGATTCAACAGCAGATGCGCGATTACGGTTTGGATTTCACTAGTACTCCTATTATGATAGATAATAATGCCACTATATCAATCACAAACAATCCCGTAAAGCACAGTAGAACTAAACATATTGACATACGTCATCACTTTATACGGGATTGTGCTGAAAAACGACTAATTGAATTACATCGAGTCGACACAGAAGATAACCTTGCTGATCTTTACACAAAAGCTTTTGATCGAGCTCGCTTTGAACACTTAGTCGAACTCAACGGGATGAGGAATCCTGAATAACTGGTTTTTCATAAGAATTTTGTAAATAGTTTACTGCTTTTTCAAAAATTAAAAATACAAAAACATTGAAAAATCAAAAACATAAAAAAATAGAAAATCAAAAATGAGTTTTCACTGTGTGAAAAAGAAGAAATGATAGTACATCAGCAAGTTAGACTGTCACACTCGAACTGATTTAAAATGCTCAGGGGTGATAGTAGCTTCATCATATGATATACCAGTAGGCAAAAGCATGAAATAATCAACTTACCAAAGTGATATAAACTTAAAAGCACTGAGTATGAGTGGGGAACACATCAGTGGTGTATGGTTTAATGACCTTAAATCTTGCGTTGATAGATTGCCAAAATCTGAAGTTTTGGGTCTTTATACTGTTATTTCATCTGGGGATATCTTGGCTGTCATTCTGTTTACAACTAAAATTGTACATGACCCCAGGAAAGAAAGTCACTTGGAATTAGCTCATTTCTATTTGAATGTCTGTATGGTGTCCCGATACACACAATTTTGATCTGATTCTGAAATCTTCTCTGAAAAAAGTCGTGTACCTCCTCTGCTGCATCCAGATATATGCTGACCTGGAGGTGCTAGGCAACGACAGCTTCTGCTGCATCTAGATACATGCTGACCTAGCTGTACGTTGTCGCACTATAGATCTAATACACCCGAAAGAGGCCCTCAAGTGCCCAAATGAAACCCAATAAACCTATATCAAACTGAGAAAACTCATTTGATCTGTATATTATACCATCTCTCCTAAAGATCTATTCTGTTCTCTTCTCAACCTATTCCCAGTTAAGATTTCAGAAATCTGGATTGGACTTGTGAAATATGTGGTAGGGAAGATACTTGCATGATAGAGTGTGTTGTTGATATTTCCAGGATTTGATTAGTATTTGTTTGGGTGTTCATTGTTAAGCAATCAAAACATGATCAAACAGATTATATGCAGACCTAGACACTGTCGGGATATCTTAAAGGATGACTTCAGTATACTCACCTACTACGATGAATCTTTGTGCATACCTTGATCGTGGGGGTATATCCTGAAGTGGGACACACTACATATTTCAGATATAAAATTACCTTAATGTATCATTTGGTAATGGTACTTGAAATGTTCATGCATTTTGCTTAAAAGGACAAACATACTGGTAATCGTCTTGAACTGCTTTTCACGAAAAATTACATAAAGAATTATCTAATAGTGTGAAACAGTTTGATTGTGCTGATATGATCTTCTTACCGGTGATTCTCACAAAAATAGAGTGTTTATTGCTTTTCGTATTTATTTGCTTTCAGAAAAATACAAAAATACAAAAATAGTGTCTTTTTCTGTTTAAAATTCTTAATGTACGAAAAACTGTTATTCGTGGAGGAATTGTTACTGATAGGGGGAGACGGTGTTAGTAAGTGGGTTCAAAATTTTGAAATGATGCAGGTTATAATTTGTTTGTTTAAAAAAAATTTGTTGCGTGTTGGTGCTTAATTTGAAAATGCTTAATCTGTTATACAGTTTAACTATCTCTTGAATAATAATAATTCCTTAACTATGTTGAAAAATTCTTATGGTTTCTCGAGATGTTTGTTTTATAGTATACAGATTGAAGCAGTTTGTTGATGAGAAGTTGCTTTGAAGAGATGAGGAGTTTGTTGCTGCTTGGTAGAGTCCTCCTTCTACAATGCAGAATGGATGCTGTGAAGACTTATTGCGAATGCTGAATACAACTTGGAAGATTTGGTGATTGGATACATCAGCTTAGGGGGAGTCTGTTGCTGACAGAATTCATGTTGAAGCTGACGCTATCCAAAGACCAAAAGACTGTAAGATTCTGAAGACTAAAGTTTCCTTTGCAAGCTATTGTCAAGGGGGAGTTTGTTGGTGCATGTTATGTGACAACAACGTTGGATTGGTCTTTGGATATTAAACGAGTTTGGGCCGCGAAGACATATGAAGACTGAATAGAATTCGAGTTTGTTGAAGCCCAATCTAGTCCAAGTTTGTATCAAGTTAAAGTCCATTTAGTTTAGTCCGAATTGTAAACAGAATTCGTATGGGCTTGGCCCAGTTCGAATTGTATGGTTGTGTGTATATAAACAACTTTTACCTAGAGTTTTAGGGTTAGACTTTTGGAGACTTTTAGGCAATTGAGAGAGAGTTCGAATACACAGATTATTGGCTGTGAGTTCGTGAAGATCTTGAGTGATTGTAAACGTTTTCGTTGGATAATCATAGAAGATCGGTTGGTAAATCGTCTTGTGTTCTTGTTTCTGTTTGAAAGGTTAATCAAGGGGATTCCGCACCCTTGGTAGATTGTCAGTTTTGTTACGATCCACACGGGATAGGGACCTACACTTCGTAAACTAAATCACGCGTGTATATGTTGATATTTAAGAGATATACAGTCGAGAAAATCAAGAGCAATGGTGATATATATGCGGATTAGACACCAAAAAATAAACACTCAAAAAATAGCGACAATTTAAGGAATGTGTTTAGCGATGACATCAGATTCGTATTTTGATGGAGAAAGGTCTGTTGGCAAGAAAAGCTGCTTCCAGGAGGTTGTCAAGTGTTTTCGATCGACGATTCCATTCTTGGATGGTTGGTTTGGCCCTTGTTCCAGTAACTCGAATCCTAGCCCGGTATATCCCATTTTAGTTTTACACCACTACGACCCTTACGCCTTTTTTACTCTCTGATCGAGGTTCTCGGAATTGAAAAATCTTCGTAAACTAAATCAAACGTGTATATGTTGACATTTAAGAGATATACAGTCAAGAAAATCAAGAGCAATGGTGATATATATGCGGATTAGACACCAAAAAATAAACACCCAAAAAATGGTTACAATTTAAGGAATGCGTTTATTGACGGCAACAGATTACTAATTGATGGAGAAAGGTCTGGCGGCTAGAAAAGCTACTTCCAGGAGGTTTTCAAGTGTTTTCGCTCGACGATTCCATTCTTGGATGGTTGGATTGGCCCTTGTTCCTGTAACTCGAATCCTAGCCCGGTATATCCCGTTTTAGTTTTACACCACTATGATCCTTATGCCTTTTTTACTCTCTGATCGATGTTCTCGACATTGAAAAATCTTCGTAAACTAAATCACATGTGTATATGTTGACATTTAAGAGATATACAGTCAAGAAAATCAAGAGCAATGGTGATATATATGCGGATTAGACACCAAAAAATAAACACCCAAAAAATGGCTACAATTTAAGGAATGTGTTTAGTGACGACATCAGATTCCAAAATGATGGAGAAAGGTCTGGTGGCAAGAAAAGCTGCTTCCAGGAGGTTGTCAAGTGTTTTCGCTCGATGATTCCATTCTTGGATGGTTGGTTTGGCCCTTGTTCCAGTAACTCGAATCCTAGCCCGGTATATCCCATTTTAGTTTTACACCACTGTGAACCATATGCCCTTTTTTAGTCTCTAATCGAGGTTCTCGGCATTGAAAAATCTTCGTAAACTAAATCACATGTGTATATGTTGACATTTAAGATATATACAATCAAGAAAATCATGAGCAATGGTGATATACATGTGGATTAGACACCAAAAAATAAACATTCAAAAAATGGCTACAATTTAAGGAATGTGTTTAGTGACGGCATCAGATTCCTAATTGACGGAGAAAGGTCTGGTGGCAAGAAAAGCTGCTTCCAGGAGGTTGTCAAGTGTTTTCGCTCGAATATTCTATTCTTGAACGGTTGGATTGGCCCTTGTCCCTGTAACTCGAATCCTATCCTGGTATATCCAGTTTTAGTTTTTCACCACTGTGATCCTTACGCCTTTTTTACTCTCTGATCGATGTTCTCGGCATTGAAAAATCTTCGTAAGCTAAATCACAGTTGTATTTGTTGACATTTAAGAGATATACATTCAAGAAAATCAAGAGAAATGGTGATATATATGCGGATTAGACACCAAAAAATAAACACTCAAAAAATGGCTACAATTTAAGGAAGGTGTTTAGGGACAGCATCAGATTCCTAATTGATGGAGAAAGGTCTGGTGGCAAGAAAAGCTGTTTCCAGGAGGTTGTCAAGTGTTTTCGCTCGACGATTCCATTCTTGGATGGTTGGTTTGGCCCTTGTTCCAGTAACTCGAATCCTAGCCCGGTATTTCCCATTTTAGTTTTACACCACTGTGAACCTTAGGCCCCTTTTTACTCTCTAATCGAGGTTCTCGGCATTGAAAAATCTTCGTAAACTAAATCACACGTGTATATGTTGACATTTTAGAGATATACAGTCAAGAAAATCAAGAGCAATGGTGATATATATGCGGATTAGACACCAAAAAATAAACACTCAAAAAATGGCTACAATTTAAGGAATGTATTTGGTGACGGCATCAGATTCGTAATTAATGGAGAAAGGTCTGGTGGCAAGAAAAGCTGCTTCCAGGAGGTTGTCAAGTGTTTTCGCTCGACGATCCTATTCTTGGACGGTTGGATTGGCCCTTTTTCCTGTAACTCAAATCCTAGCCCGGTATATCCCGTTTTAGGTTTACACCACTGTGATCCTTACGCCTGTTTTACTCTCTGATCGAGGTTCTCGGCATTGAAAAATCTTCGTAAACTAAATCACATGTATATATGTTGACATTTGAGAGATATACAGTCAAGAAAATCAAGAGCAATGGTGATATATATGCGGATTAGACACCAAAAAATAAACACTAAAAAATGGATACAATTTAAGGAATGTGTTTAGTGACGACATCAGATTACTAATTGATGGAGAAAGGTTTGGTGGCAAGAAAAGCCGCTTCCAGGAGGTTGTCAAGTGTTTTCGCTCGACGTTTCCATTCTTGGATGGTTGGTTTGGCCCTTGTTCCTGAAACTCGAATCCTAGACCGTTATATCCCGTTTAAGTTTTATACCACTATGAAACTTACACCTTTTTTCCTCTCTGATCGAGGTTCTCGTTATAGAAAGATCTTCGTAAACTAAATCACACGTGTATACGTTGACATTTAAGAGATATACAGTCGAGAAAATCTAGAGCAATGGTGATATATATGTGGATTAGACAACAAAAAATAAACACTCAAAAAATGGCTACAATTTAAGGAATGTGTTTAGTGACGACATCATATTCCTAATTGATGGAGAAAGGTCTGGTGGCAAGAAAAGCTGCTTCCAGGTGGTTGACAAGTGTTTTCGATCGACGATTCCTTTCTTGGATGGTTGGTTTGGCACTTGTTCATGTAACTCAAATCCTAGCCCGGTATATCCCATTTTAGTTTTAAACCACTATGAACATTACGCCTTTTTTACTCTCTGATCGAGGTTCTCGGCATTGAAAAATCTTCATAAACTAAATCAAACTTGTATAAGTTGACATTTAAGAGATATACAGTCAAGAAAATCAAGAGCAATGGTGATATATATGCGGATTAGACACCAAAAAATAAACACCCAAAAAATGGCTACAATTTAAGTAATGCGTTTAGTGACGGCTTCAGATTACTAATTGATGGAGAAAGGTCTGGTGGATAGAAAAGCTACTTCCAGGAGGTTGTCAAGTGTTTCCGCTCGACGATTCCATTCTTGGATGGTTGGTTTGGCCCATGTTCCTGTAACTCGAATCCCAGCTCGGAATATCCCGTTTTAGTTTTACAACACTGTGATCCTTACGCCTTTTTTACTCTCTGATCGAGGTTATCGGCATTGAAAAATCTTTGTAAACTAAATCACATGTGTATATGTTGACATTTAAGAGATATACAGTAAAGAAAATCAAGAGCAATGGTGATATATATGCGGATTAAACACTAAAAAAATGGCTACAAATTAAGGAATGTGTTTAGTGACGACATCAGATTCCTAAATGATGGAGAAAGGTCTGGTGGCAAGAAAAGCTGCTTCCAGGAGCTTGTCAAGTGTTTTCGCTCGATGATTCCATTCTTGGATGGTTGGTTTGGCCCTTGTTCCAGTAACTCGAATCCTAGCTCGGTATATCCCATTTTAGTTTTACACCACTGTGAACCTTAGGCCCTTTTTTACTTTCTAATCGAGGTTCTCGACATAGAAAAATCTTCGTAAACTAAATCACACGTGTATATGTTGACATTTAAGAGATTTACAAACAAGAAAATCAAGAGCAATGGTGATATATATGCGGATTAGACGCCAAAAAATAAACACTCAAAAAATGGCTACAATTTAAGGAATGTGTTTATTGGCGGCATCAGATTCCTAATTGATGGAGAAATGTCTGGTGGCAAGAAAAGCTGCTTCCAGGAGGTTATCAAGTGTTTTCGCTCGACGATTCCATTCTTGGGAGGTTGGATTGGCCCTTGTTCTTGTAACTCGAATCCTAACCCTTTATATCCCATTTTAGTTTTACACCACTGTGAACCTTAGGCCCCTTTTTACTTTCTAATCGAGGTTCTCGACATTGAAAAATCTTCGTAAACTAAATCACACGTGTATATGTTGACATTTAAGAGATATACAGTCAAGAAAATCAAGAGCAATGGTGATATATATGCGGATTAGACACCAAAAAATAAACACTCAAAAAATGGCTACAATTCAAGGAATGTGTTTAGTGACGGCATCAGATTCCTAATTGATGGAGAAAGGTCTGGTGGCAAGAAAAGCTGCTTCCAGGATGTTGTCAAGTGTTTTCGCTCGACGATTCCATTCTTTGGAGGTTGGATTGGCCCTTGTTCTTGTAACTCGATTCCTAGCTCGTTATATCCCATTTTAGTTTTACACCACTGTGAACCTTATGCCTTTTTTACTCTCTGATCGAGGTCTTCGGCATAGAAAAAACTTCGTAAACTAAAGCACACGTGTATATGTTGACATTTAAGAGCTATACAGTCAAGAAAATTAAGAGCAATGGTGATATATATGGGGATTAGACACCAAAAAAATAAACAGTCAAAAATGGCTACAATTTAAGGAATGTGTTTAGTGACGACATCAGATTCCTAAATGATGGAGAAAGGTCTGGTGGCAAGAAAAGCTGCTTCCAGGAGCTTGTCAAGTGTTTTCGCTCGATGATTCCATTCTTGGATGGTTGGTTTGGCCCTTGTTCCAGTAACTCGAATCCTAGCTCGGTATATCCCATTTTAGTTTTACACCACTGTGAACCTTAGGCCCTTTTTTACTTTCTAATCGAGGTTCTCGACATAGAAAAATCTTCGTAAACTAAATCACACGTGTATATGTTGACATTTAAGAGATTTACAATCAAGAAAATCAAGAGCAATGGTGATATATATGCGGATTAGACGCCAAAAAATAAACACTCAAAAAATGGCTACAATTTAAGGAATGTGTTTATTGGCGGCATCAGATTCCTAATTGATGGAGAAATGTCTGGTGGCAAGAAAAGCTGCTTCCAGGAGGTTATCAAGTGTTTTCGCTCGACGATTCCATTCTTGGGAGGTTGGATTGGCCCTTGTTCTTGTAACTCGAATCCTAACCCTTTATATCCCATTTTAGTTTTACACCACTGTGAACCTTAGGCCCCTTTTTACTTTCTAATCGAGGTTCTCGACATTGAAAAATCTTCGTAAACTAAATCACACGTGTATATGTTGACATTTAAGAGATATACAGTCAAGAAAATCAAGAGCAATGGTGATATATATGCGGATTAGACACCAAAAAATAAACACTCAAAAAATGGCTACAATTCAAGGAATGTGTTTAGTGACGGCATCAGATTCCTAATTGATGGAGAAAGGTCTGGTGGCAAGAAAAGCTGCTTCCAGGATGTTGTCAAGTGTTTTCGCTCGACGATTCCATTCTTTGGAGGTTGGATTGGCCCTTGTTCTTGTAACTCGATTGCTAGCTCGTTATATCCCATTTTAGTTTTACACCACTGTGAACCTTATGCCTTTTTTACTCTCTGATCGAGGTCTTCGGCATAGAAAAAACTTCGTAAACTAAATCACATGTGTATATGTTGACATTTAAGAGCTATACAGTCAAGAAAATTAAGAGCAATGGTGATATATATGGGGATTAGACACCAAAAAATAAACACTCAAAAATGGCTACAATTTAAGGAATGTGTTTAGTGACAACATCAGATTCCTAATTGGTGGAGAAAGGTTTGGTGGCAAGAAAAGCTGCTTCCAAGAGGTTGTCAAGTGTTTTCGCTTGACATTTCCCTTCTTGGATGGTTGGTTTGGCCCTTGTTCCTGTAACTCAAATCCAAGCCCGTTATATCCCATTTAAGTTTTATACCACTATGAAACTTACGCTTTTTTCCTCTCTGATCGAGGTTCTCGTTATTGAAAGATCTTCGTAAACTAAATCATACGTGTATATATTGACATTTAAGAGATATACAGTCGAGAAAATCAAGAGCAATGGTGATATATATGCGGATTAGACACCAAAAAATAAACACTCAAAAAATGGCGACAATTAGGGAATGTGTTTAGGGACGACATCAAATTCCTAATTGATGGAGAAAGGTCTGGTGGCAAGAAAAGCTGCTTCCAGGAGGTTGTCAAGTGTTTTCGATCGACGATTCCTTTCTTGGATGGTTGGTTTGGCACTTGTTCCTGTAAATCTAATCCTAACCCGGTATATCCCATTTTAGTTTTACACCACTATGAACCTTACGCCTTTTTTAATCTCTTATCGAGGTTCTCGGCATTGAAAAATCTTCGTAAACTAAATCAAACGTGTATATGTTGACATTTAAGAGATATACAGTCAAGAAAATCAAGAGCAATGGTGATATATATGCGGATTAGACACCAAAAAATAAACACCCAAAAAGTGGCTACAATTTAAGTAATGCGTTTAGTGATGGCATCAGATTACTAGTTGATGGAGAAAGGTCTGGTGGCTAGAAAACCTACTTCCAGGAGGTTGTCAAGTGTTTTCGATCGACAATTCCATTCTTGGACGGTTGCTTTGGTCCTTGTTCCTCTAACTCGAATCCTAGCCCGGTATATCCCGTTTTAGTTTTACACCACTGTGATACTTACGCCTTTTTTACTCTCTGATCGAGGTTCTCGGCATTGAAAAATCTTCGTAAACTAAATCACATGTGCATATGTTGACATTTAAGAGATACACAGTCAAGAAAATCAAGAGCAATGGTGATATATATGCGGATTAGACACAAAAAAATAAACACTTAAAAAATGGCTACAATTTAAGGAATGTGTTTGGTGACGACATCAGATTCCTAAATGATGGAGAAAGGTTTGGTGGTAAGAAAAGCTACTTCCAGGAGTTTGTCAAGTGTTTTCGATCGATGATTCCATTCTTGGATGGTTGGTTTGGCCCTTGTTCCAGTAACTCGAATCTTAGCCCGATATATCCCATTTTAGTTTTACACCCCTGTGAACCTTAGGCCTTTTTTTACTCTCTAATCGTGGTTCTCGGCATTGAAAATTTTTTGTAAACTAAATCACACGTGTATATGTTGACATTTAAGAGATATACAGTCATGAAAGTCAAGAGCAATGGTGATATATATGCGGATTAGACACCAAAAAAATAAACACTCAAAAAATGGCTACAATTTAAGGAAAGTGTTTAGTGATGACATCAAATTCCTAATTGATGGAGAAAGGCCTGGTGGCAAGAAAAGCTGCTTCCAGGAGGTTGTCAAGTGTTTTCGCTCGACGATTCCATTCTTGGGAGGTTGGATTGTCCCTTGTTCTTGTAACTCGAATCCTTGCCTGGTATATCCAGTTTTAGTTTTTCACCACTTTGATGCTTACGCCTTTTTTACTCTCTGATCGAGGTTCTCCGCATTGAAAAACACTTCGTAAACTAAATCACACGTGTATATGTTGACTTTTAGGAGATATACAATCAATAAAATCAAGAGCAATGGTGATATATATGCGGATTAGACACCGAAAAATAAACACTCAAAAATGGCTACAATTTAAGGAATGTGTTTAGTGACGACATCAGATTCCTAATTGATGGAGAAAGGTTTGGTGGCAAGAAAAGCTGCTTCCAAGAGGTTGTCAAGTGTTTTCGCTCGATGTTTCCATTCTTGGATGGTTGGTTTGGCCCTTGTTCCGGTAACTCGAATCATAGCCCGTTATATCCCATTATGTTTTATACCACTATGAACCTTACGCGTTTTTTCCTCTCTGATCGAGGTTCTCGTTATTGAAAGATCTTCATAAAGTAAATCACACGTGTATATGTTGACATTTAAGAGATATACAGTCGAGAAAATTAAGAGCAATGGTGATATATATGCGGATTAGACACCAAAAAATAAACTCTAAAAAATGGCGACAATTTATGGAATGTGTTTAGTGACGAAATCAGATTCCTAATTAACGGAGAAAGGTCTGGTGGCAAGAAAAAAGCTGCTTCCAGGAGGTTGTCAAGTGTTTTCGATCGACGATTCCATTCTTGGATGGTTGGTTTGGCACTTGATCCTGTAACTCGAATCCTATCCCGGTATATCCAATTTTAGTTTTACACCACTATGAACCTTATGCCTTTTTTACTCTCTGATCGAGGTTCTCGGCATTGAAAAATCTTCGTAAACTAAATCAAACGTGTATATGTTGACATTTAAGAGATATACAGTCAAGAAAATCAAGAGCAATGGTGATATATATGCGGATTAGAAACCAAAAAATAAGCACCCAAAAATGGCTTGTATTTAAGTAATGCATTTAGTGACGGCATCTGATTACTAATTGAGGGAGAAAGGTCTGGTGGCTAGAAAAGCTACTTCCAGGAGGTTGTCAAGTGTTTTCGCTCGACGATTCCATTCTTGGACGATTGGTTTGGCCCTTGTTCCTATAACTCGAATCCTAGCCCGGTATATCCAGTTTTAGTTTTACACCACTGTGATCCTTACACCTTTTTTACTCTCTGGTCGAGGTTCTCGGCATTGAAAAATCTTCGTAAACTAAATCACATGTGTATATGTTGACATTTAAGAGATATACAGTCAAGAAAATCAAGAGCAATGGTGATATATATGCGGATTAGACACTAAAAAATACACACTAAAAAATGGCTACAGTTTAAGGAATGTGTTTAGTGACGACATCAGATTCCTAATTGATGGAGAAAGGTATGGTGGCAAGAAAAGCTGCTTCCAGGAGCTTGCCAAGTGTTTTCCCTCGATGATTCCATTCTTGGATGGCTTGTTTGGCCCTTGTTCCTGTAACTCGAATCCTAGCCCGGTATATCCCGTTTTAGTTTTACACCACTGTGATCCTTACGCCTTTTTTACTCTCTGATCGAGGTTCTCCGCATTGAAAAATCTTCGTAAACTAAATCACATGTGTATATGTTGACATTTAAGAGATATGCAGTCAAGAAAATCAAGAGCAATGGTGATATATATGCGAATTCGACACCAAAAAATAAACACTCAAAAAATGGCTACAATTTAAGGAATGTGTTTAGTGACGACATCAGATTCCTAATTGATGGAGAAAGGTCTGGTGGCAAGAAAAGTTGCTTCCAGGAGCTTGTTAAGTGTTTTCGCTCGATGATTCCATTCTTGGATGGCTGGTTTGGCCCTTGTTCCAGTTACTCAAATCCTAGCTCGATATATCCCATTTTAGTTTTACACCACTGTGAACCTTAGGCCATTTTTTACTCTCTAATCGAGGTTCTCGGCATTGAAAAATCTTCGTTAACTAAATCACACGTGTATATGTTGACATTTAAGAGATATACAGTCAAGAAAATCAAGAGCAATGGTGATATATATGTGGATAAGACACCAAAAAATAAACACTCAAAAAATGGCTATAATTTAAGGAATGTGTTTAGTGACGGCATCAGATTCCTAATTGATGGAGAATGGTATGGTGGCAACAAAAGCTGCTTCCAGGAGTTTGTCAAGTGTTTTCGCTCGACGATTCCATTCTTGGGAGGTTGGATTGGCCCTTGTTCTTGTAACTCGAATCCTAACCCATTCTATCCCATTTTAGTTTTACACCTCTGTGAACCTTATGCCTTTTTTACTCTCTGATCGACTTCCTCGGCATTGAAAAAACTACGTAAACTAAATCACACGTGTATATGTTGACATTTAAGAGATATACAGTCAATAAAATCAAGATCAATGGTGATATATATGCGGATTAGACACCAAAAAATAAACACTCAAAAATGGATACAATTTAAGGAATGTGTTTTGTGACGACATCAGATTCCTAATTGATGGAGAAAGGTTTGGTGGCAAGAAAAGCTGCTTCCAGGAGGTTGTCAAGTGTTTTCGCTCGACGTTTCCATTCTTGGATGGTTGGTTTGGCCCTTGTTCCTGTAACTCGAATCCTAGCCGTTATATCCCATTTAAGTTTTATACCACTCTGAACCTTACGTCTTTTTTCCTCTCTGATCGAGGCTCTCGTTATTGAAAGATCTTCGTAAACTAAATCACACGTGTATATGTTGACATTTGAGAGATACACAGTCAAGAAAATCAAGAGCAATGGTGATATATATGCGGATTAGACACCAAAAAATAAACACTAAAAAATGGATACAATTTAAGGAATGTGTTTAGTGACGACATTAGATTACTAATTGATGGAGAAAGGTTTGGTGGCAAGAAAAGCCGCTTCCAGGAGGTTGTCAAGTGTTTTTGCTCGACAATTCAATTCTTGTATGGTTGGTTTGGCCCTTGTTCCCGGAACTCGAATCCTAGCCCGTTATATCCCATTTAAGTTTTACACCACTATGAACCTTACGCCCTTTTCACTCTCTGATCCAGGTTCTCGGCATTGAAAGATTTTTGTAAACTAAATCAAACGTGTATATGTTGACATTTAAGATCTATACAGTCAAGAAAATCAAGAGCAATGGTCATATATATGCGGATTAGACACCAAAAAACAAACACCCAAAAAATGGCTACAATTTAAGGAATGAGTTTAGTGACGGCATTAGATTCCTAATTGATGGTGAAAGGTCTGGTGGCAAAAAAAGCTGCTTCCAGGATGTTGTCAAGTGTTTTCGCTCGAAGATTCCATTCTTGGGAGGTTAGATTGGCCCTTGTTCTTGTAACTCGAATCCTAGCCCGTTATATCCCATTTTAGTTTTTACACCACTGTGAACCTTATGCCTTTTTTACTCTCTGATCGATGTCCTCGGCATTGAAAAAACTTCGTAAACTAAATCACACGTGTATATGTTGACATTTAAGAGATATACAGTCAAGAAAACCAAGAGCAATGGTGATATATATGCGGATTAGACACCAAAAAATAAACACTAAAAAATGGCTACAATTTAAGGAATGTGTTTAGTGACGACATCAGATTCCTAATTGGTGGAGAAAGGTTTGGTGGCAAGAAAAGCTGCTTCCAGGAGGTTGTCAAGTGTTTTCGCTCGACTTTTCCATTCTTGTATGGTTGGTTTGGCCCTTGTTCCTGTAACTCGAATCCTAGCCCATTATATCCCATTTAAGTTTTATACCACTATGACCCTTACGCCTTTTTTTCTCTCTGATCGAGGTTCTCGTTATTGAAAGATCTTCGTAAACTAAATCACACGTCTATATGTTGACATTTTAGAGATATACATTCAAGAAAATCAAGAGCAATGGTGATATATATGCGGATTAGACCCCAAAAAATAAACACTAAAAAATGGCTACAATTTAAGGAATGTGTTTAGTGATGACATCAGATTCCTAATTGATAGAGAAAGGTTTGGTGGCAAGAAAAGCTGCTTCCCGGAGGTTGTCAAGTGTTTTCGCTCGACAATTCAATTCTTGGATGGTTGGTTTGGCCCTTGTTCCTGGAACTCGAATCCTAGCCCGTTATATCCCATTTAAGTTTTACACCACTATGAACCTTACGCCCTTTTCACTCTCTGATCGAGGTTCTCGGCATTGAAAGATTTTTGTAAACTAAATCAAACGTGTATATGTTGACATTTAAGAGATATACAGACAAGAAAATCAAGGGCAATGGTGATATATATGCGGATTAGACACAAAAAAAACACACAACAAATGGCTACAATTTAGGGAATGTGTTTAGTGATGACATCAGATTCCTAATTGATAGAGAAAGGTTTGGTGGCAAGAAAAGCTGCTTCCCGGAGGTTGTCAAGTGTTTTCGCTCGACAATTCAATTCTTGTATGGTTGGTTTGGCCCTTGTTCCCGGAACTCGAATCCTAGCCCGTTATATCCCATTTAAGTTTTACACCACTATGAACCTTACGCCCTTTTCACTCTCTGATCCAGGTTCTCGGCATTGAAATATTTTTGTAAACTAAATCAAACGTGTATATGTTGACATTTAAGATCTATACAGTCAAGAAAATCAAGAGCAATGGTGATATATATGCGGATTAGACACCAAAAAACAAACACCCAAAAAATGGCTACAATTTAAGGAATGAGTTTAGTGACGGCATTAGATTCCTAATTGATGGTGAAAGGTCTGGTGGCAAGAAAAGCTGCTTCCAGGAGGTTGTCAAGTGTTTTCGCTCGAAGATTCCATTCTTGGGAGGTTGGATTGGCCCTTGTTCTTGTAACTCGAATCCTAGCCCGTTATATCCCATTTTAGTTTTTACACCACTGTGAACCTTATGCCTTTTTTACTCTCTGATCGATGTCCTCGGCATTGAAAAAACTTCGTAAACTAAATCACACGTGTATATGTCAACATTTAAGAGATATACAGTCAAGAAAATCAAGAGCAATGGTGATATATATGCGGATTAGACAGCAAAAAATAAACACTAAAAAATGGCTACAATTTAAGGAATGTGTTTAGTGACGACATCGGATTCCTAATTGGTGGAGAAAGGTTTGGTGGCAATAAAAGCTGCTTCCAGGAGGTTGTTAAGTGTTTTCGCTCGACTTTTCCATTCTTGGATGGTTGGTTTGGCCCTTGTTCCTGTAACTCGAATCCTAGCCCATTATAACCCATTTAAGTTTTATACCACTATGACCCTTACGCCTTTTTTTCTCTCTGATCGAGGTTCTCGTTATTGAAAGATCTTCGTAAACTAAATCACACGTCTATATGTTGACATTTTAGAGATATACATTCAAGAAAATCAAGAGCAATGGTGATATATATGCGGATTAGACCCCAAAAAATAAACACTAAAAATGGCTACAATTTAAGGAATGTGTTTAGTGATGAAATCAGATTCCTAATTGATAGAGAAAGGTTTGGTGGCAAGAAAAGCTGCTTCCCAGAGGTTGTCAAGTGTTTTCGCTCGACAATTCAATTCTTGGATGGTTGATTTGGCCCTTGTTCCTGTAACTCGAATCCTAGCCCGTTATATCCCATTTAAGTTTTACACCACTATGAACCTTACGCCCTTTTCACTCTCTGATCGAGGTTCTCGGCATTGAAAGATTTTTGTAAACCAAATCAAACGTGTATATGTTGACATTTAAGAGATATACAGACAAGAAAATCAAACGCAATGGTGATATATATGCGGATTAGACACAAAAAAAAACACACAACAAATGGCTACAATTTAGGGAATGTGTTTAGTGATGACATCAGATTCCTAATTGATAGAGAAAGGTTTGGTGGCAAGAAAAGCTGCTTCCCGGAGGTTGTCAAGTGTTTTCGCTCGACAATTCAATTCTTGGATGGTTGGTTTGGCCCTTGTTCCCGGAACTCGAATCCTAGCCCGTTATATCCCATTTAAGTTTTACACCACTATGAACCTTACGCCCTTTTCACTCTCTGATCCAGGTTCTCGGCATTGAAATATTTTTGTAAACTAAATCAAACGTGTATATGTTGACATTTAAGATCTATACAGTCAAGAAAATCAAGAGCAATGGTGATATATATGCGGATTAGACACCAAAAAACAAACACCCAAAAAATGGCTACAATTTAAGGAATGAGTTTAGTGACGGCATTAGATTCCTAATTGATGGTGAAAGGTCTGGTGGCAAGAAAAGCTGCTTCCAGGAGGTTGTCAAGTGTTTTCGCTCGAAGATTCCATTCTTGGGAGGTTGGATTGGCCCTTGTTCTTGTAACTCGAATCCTAGCACGTTATATCCCATTTTAGTTTTTACACCACTGTGAACCTTATGCCTTTTTTACTCTCTGATCGATGTCCTCGGCATTGAAAAAACTTCGTAAACTAAATCACACGTGTATATGTCAACATTTAAGAGATATACAGTCAAGAAAATCAAGAGCAATGGTGATATATATGCGGATTAGACAGCAAAAAATAAACACTAAAAAATGGCTACAATTTAAGGAATGTGTTTAGTGACGACATCGGATTCCTAATTGGTGGAGAAAGGTTTGGTGGCAATAAAAGCTGCTTCCAGGAGGTTGTCAAGTGTTTTCGCTCGACTTTTCCATTCTTGGATGGTTGGTTTGGCCCTTGTTCCTGTAACTCGAATCCTAGCCCATTATATCCCATTTAAGTTTTATACCACTATGACCCTTACGCCTTTTTTTCTCTCTGATCGAGGTTCTCGTTATTGAAAGATCTTCGTAAACTAAATCACACGTCTATATGTTGACATTTTAGAGATATACATTCAAGAAAATCAAGAGCAATGGTGATATATATGCGGATTAGACCCCAAAAAATAAACACTAAAAAATGGCTACAATTTAAGGAATGTGTTTAGTGATGACATCAGATTCCTAATTGATAGAGAAAGGTTTGGTGGCAAGAAAAGCTTCTTCCCGGAGGTTGTCAAGTGTTTTCGCTCGACAATTCAATTCTTGGATGGTTGGTTTGGCCCTTGTTCCTGGAACTCAAATCCTAGCCCGTTATATCCCATTTAAGTTTTACACCACTATGAACCTTACGCCCTTTTCACTCTCTGATCAAGGTTCTCGGCATTGAAAGATTTTTGTAAACTAAATCAAACGTGTATATGTTGACATTTAAGAGATATACAGTCAAGAAAATCAAGGGCAATGGTGATATATATGCGGATTAGAAACAAAAAAAACACACAACAAATGGCTACAATTTAAGGAATGTGTTTAGTGACAACATCAAATTCCTAATTGATGGAGAAAGGTCAGGTGGCAAGAAAAGCTGCTTCTAGGAGGTTGTCAAGTGTTTTCGCTCGACGATCCCATTCTTGGATGGTTGGTTTGGACCTTGTTCCTATAACTCGAATCCTAGCCTGGTATATCCCGTTTTAGTTTTACAGCACTGGTGATATATATGCGGATTAGACACTGACGTGTGCGTGTATATACAAGTTTTTACAATGAATTTTACACACGATTCGGTTTTAAATTTATAAAAATGATTTATACTTTAACATTAAAACACACACGAAGGGGCAAGTGTACCTCGTCATACGTGTAGTAAAGTATCGGTAAGAACCAAGTGTCGATCCAAGGATGTGGGCGTAGGAATAATACTAAACCTTTGTCATTAAATTACTAGTAAAAAGATAAGTGGGTAGTTTGTTTAAACTAAAAATAAGACTTAAACATAAACTTTCAAAAACATAATAGACTCCAAATATGAAAATAAATTAATAACTGCGCGCTCATTTGGCGTCTTGGTCCCTAGATCGCCTCCTGCATGTACATCTAATCGCTCCTGCGTGTCATAGTTGAGCCCTTGGTAAAATGTCAAAACTAACTGCCTCTTGGAGAAACCAAGGTGCGGAACATCAAGTAGTAAGTCCTTAAATCGCTCCCAGGCTGCATGTAACGACTCTCCTTCATCCTGCCGAAATGTCACAATCCGGTTCCTTAACTTGGTCGTTTTCTCTGGCGGGAAGTATTTCTACATAAATAATTCTGCCAGCTCATCCCAGGTCCTGATGGACCCTGCAGGAAGTGACATAAGCCAAGCTATAGCTGTGTCACGCAGCGAAAACGGGAACAACCGCAACCGAATAGCGTCATCCGAAACATCCCGAATCTTGAAAGTTGAACATACTTAAGAAAAGTAGCAATATGTTGACCGGGATCCTCATGCTTACGTCCATCAAACTGCACTGAATTTTGCACCATATTTATAATACTAGATTTAATTTCAAAGGTAGGTGCTACTACCGTCGGTCGGGCAATGCTTGGTTCCAGGCCTGTACCTTCGGGTTGATTTGACTCGTTCAGTGGTCGTTCGTCGTCCGCCATGATGATGTTTCCTGCGTCCCCTGAGCCCTCGGCCTCAGCGGGTACCACCTGCTCGTCCGCAGCTGCTGCGAGTTGCAGCGCAACCGCGCGGGATCTCTCACGAAGATGTATCCTCAGATCATGCCCGGGTTCGTCGGAAGGCTCAACAGCGTCGGGAGGGGGGGTTGAGGACATCTACCTGCAAACGAAAAATTGACATACGTGAATACTATATTATTACAATAAATATGTCTTTTTTTCTGCAATATAGCAGGTTTTCTGTAAAAAGGGGCTGGAAATTTTTGTAAAAATTCAGAAACAGTCCCGGAAATTTATATAAACCAAAACAAATAAAAAATACTCAAATCGGCTATTATAATTATAATTTTTTCGGTTCTGAAAATTCAAGAAATAAACGAATAATTAGCCCGAATTCGAATAAATAAATGAAATAAAAATTTTACAAGTGTTTAAATAAGCTTGAAAACGAATGAATTAAATCAAAAACAAGAAATATTAACAAATAAATAAATAAATAATCAAGAAAATATTTACGAATATTAACAAGTATGTACACCGATAAGATATTGACTCGGGTCGTTCCTAAAGCTCGCCACCTCCCCGGCAACGGCGCCAAAAAATTGACGTGTACGTGTATATACAAGTTTTTACAATGAATTTTACACACGATTCGGTTTTAAATTTATAAAAATGGTTTATACTTCAACATTAAAACACACACGAAGAGGCAAGTATACCTCGTCATACATGTAGTAAAGTATCGGTAAGAACCAAGTGTCGATCCAATGATGTGGGCGGAGGAATGATACAAAACCTTTGTCATTAAATTACCGGTAAAAAGATAAGTGGGTAGTTTGTTTAAACTAAAAATAAGACTTAAACATAAACTTTCAAAAACATAATAGACTCCAAATATGATAATAAATAAATAGCCTTGCTTTATGAACTACCAAAGTATGTGAACTAAGTCGGTTTCGCCACTTAAAACACTTGGTCAATTTTCCATTTTTCAAAGACAATTAGTATCCCTTTCGGGAATCCTAACATGACAACTCTTTGGAAAGTTAAAACGATAAACACACTTTAACCACCTAAAATTGTTCTTTAACGCCCAATTGACAAATGTCTATGAAAATCCCCTAAAGAAAAGTTAGTCATCCGTTAGGAGTTTTCTAACTTCACTTAATCAAGGAAAGTGACACCGATAAACACAATGTAACCACCGAGACAAGCATAAACTAGATTAAATAACAACCGAGTTCATTTTACAAATATTGAACATAAATTCACCAAGAAAGCAATTTTGGCCTAAACTACTAACCAAGTTAACAACTTATGTCAAGAATTCATAACAACACCATTTAACCCGTTAAGGTCCTTCCGTGAGGGAAAGCCTTCTTGATTAACATTAATTACCCCTTATTAAACCACTAACCATTTCTAGTATCATGGTGTAAACATGTTAAACAAGTTAAACAAGTTAAAAGTTTACTAATACATGATTAATTAAGCTTCTTTTTGCAAATATCACAACTAACCATATACTAATCATCCAAGATAATTAACTATAATCAAGAATTCAACATCAATAAACAAGGTTGCAAACTAATCATCAAGGATTAACATAGAAAATGCTTCAAGTGTCATTACAAACATAATTAACATACTATTGGTTGTTGTTAAGCAAGGATTACTAGTGTTTTTGCCCTTAAGCTTTCAATAATACATAAATAATCAACCAAAATGCTTGAAGTATAACAAAACAATGGAAAGATTCAAGAATCAAACCATAAACAAGCACTAGATTGAGAATCCGGATGATTACGGAGCTTATCGGCAAAATAATGGATTGATTCCGGGCAAAAGCTAAGCCTCCGGAGCCTGATAGATTGCCAGAAAAGCTCCCAAAAGTCCAGAGTTACGAACTGATTGCTCCATTCTATTTTTTTATAACTTTTTCAGATAGCACGATCGTGCTAATAAAGTGCAAGGTCGTGCACTTTAGTGCACTGTTCACCAGACCTTGTGACATCAGCAAATCTTGGACCGGTCTTCAGATCGGCACGGGCGTGCCATATATTGCACGGTCGTGCATTACCGAGATGTGGCCAGCACGACCATCCGCACTGGCAATGCATTCGAGATCAGAGGTTATGCACGGTCGTTCCATCTATCGCACGGTCGTGCGTTCCCGAGGTTCACTTGCATGCCTTATCGCACTGGCAGTGCATGGCCGGGCTGGGCCTTGTCGTCAGATCCGCATGGGAGTGCCGATTATCGCACGGCCGTGCGATTGCTGTCAGACAGTTTTGTTCACAGAATCCTCGTATCTCAGCCATTTCGCACGGAAAATCCTCGTTTTCTTCATCTTCTTATTTGGCACGTTGTTTTAGTCTTGTAAACAAAAATATACCCGATTAAGTATCCAATTCTCGGTTTTACGGCCAAAAACACGTAAAATGGGGGTAAAATGGGGGAATAAAGTATATGTATTTTGGTGAATATCAAACCTCCCCACACTTGAAGCTTGCTTATCCTCAAGCAAGCTAAAATTAAAATGTAATAAAAGATAGTTTCTCGCGAGAAAAAGAATTTACAAACTACCTACTAATACATATACATACGGTTAGCCGATTTTTCGAAAGGCGACGTCAAATGATTCAAATCAAACAAGCACATGCAAATATATGTAGAGATAACCAAAAAGTCATGATTTTACTTCCGATTGACTTAGCACACTAATCTTCACACACCTTACAATGTTCGCACACACTCGGCTATATTTGTGAGAGATACATAAAATGTGTATGTGTAAACACTCGATGCCAAGACAATGAAACGTGTAATATCATGAGCTTGTCACAAGATCTTATCTCCACTAACTAACATGCGAAAAAGTGTAAATCTAGAGGTCTTTATGGGTTGTAACGAAAGGCTAGGGTGAATGGTGTGGAATGGAAATTTTTAAGTGACTAAATGGTTAAAACTCGGTAATCACGTTTAACAAGCGTAATACAACTAAACTATATATACTAATGCCTTAAAAAGACGACTTTTTTGTGTTATCGAGCTCATCAACGAAACGTCATCATTTTAGCACTGAAAATTGCTTGAATTTTGTCGACTTCACCCTATTTTAGGGCGCTTTATTTTCTGGTTTTTTTGCATATATATATATATATATATATATATATATATATATTCTAATGTCTTTGTACAACGAACAACTAATTACAAGGAACGCTAGTTAGACGATAATTTTAACCGAATTTTAACACAAAAGGGTTAAAAAGAAAAGGCTAAATTTGGCTAAGTAGGTTAATTAGTTGGGTAAAAGAAAGAAAAACTCTGAAAAAGGCTCGACATGGTTAATCCTAGTGGGTAGCGTAGGGTTTAAGGAAAGATAAATCAAAGAACAAGGCTAATAACAAAGGGTTTTCTAAGTGCCTCTATCATTTTTACACAATTTCACATGTTTATGGTCTTAAAAAGCATGCTAGTGACAAGTTCTAAACTACACGAGACATCCGGCTCACTCCTACTCCGAAATGAACAAACATATAACGAATTTAAGGCTCAAACATGCTCATATAACGGAAGGAATGGGTAAAAGTGTAAAAATTATCATGCAAGTCATTCTTTGTTTGTCACGTTTTTAGTTATGTTTTTCAAAATTTGTTTGGCTTCTTGGTTCTTTATCATATCCGATTCTTTCTAAAACAACAACTAACCGGTTTATTTATTAAAAATATATACAACTAACTAATTTTGTTTTTTAGGGGATAAACAAAGTCATCCCCACACTTGAACTTCGCATTGTCCTCAATGCGAAACCCAGAGTATAGAGAAAAAGGGGAATAACACTCCCCTGAAGATGACTGAAGATGAAACGAGGCTCCAATGCTGATTATGTTGTTTCTTTTCGGTCCAACATGTGCTTCAAAGATCTGCATAGATGTCACAAAGCAAAGCAAAGCAAAACACAGCACGAGGGACAATCCAGTTGCAACACAAGCTATAAACTAGACAATATTACCAATAAGCATCCATACATAAACTAAGTAAATAAACGATAAAGTCAAAAAATAAAAACATATCCATGGGTGTCTACAATAAACAACCAAAATGAACACCCCAAAAAGAAACTACTAAAATACTGAAATAAACACCAGGTCAGAAGCTCCTCCACTACTCGTCGTCGTCGGCATCACCACTGGTGCCAGATATGCCCGCCCCGCCCTGGTCACTGGGGTTCCCGAATGGGAACTGCGGGGGCTCACCGAAGTAGTTGGGGTAAGCGTTCTGAAGACCACCAAAGATATACGGAAACCCGGCATGCATCTCCTGTCGCATGTAGTCCTTGTTCACTCACATCTACTCCTGGTTTACTCGTAGCTGCTCCTGGTTTATTTGCATCTGCTGAAACTGCCCGTAGAACTCAGGGTAAGACGGGATGCCAGGTGGCCAATGCTGGTGCTGGTGGTACTCCTAGTGCTCTGGTGAGTGTGACGGCTGCTCGTGCTCCTCCTCCTCGTGCTCGTGCATAACTTCATCCTCCTCGTCAGCTGGCTAAGGTGGTAACAGGTCCCAGACCTCGTTGTTTAACCCTCTTAACCTTTTTCCGTTATCTGTATCAACGAGTAGCCCTATAGCTTTTAACAAACACGTGTCCACATACGTTCCCTCATGAATCGAAGTCAAACCTGCAACCACTTCATCAGTCATGATTCCTATTGCGTAGGCGATCTGAGTGACGTATTGACCCTCGTGAATTTGGCTGCTGGGGGTCCGTCCGGAACTGTGCACGAAGTACTCAGCTATATGTGTGGCGAGGTTAATATGAACCCCCTCTGCGAGCGCGTATAAAAAGATGGCATCTGGTGTGGGACAGTTTCCCAAACTGTCCATGCACCCCGCAATAGTATGGCTGAAAATATGATGCATGACCCGCAACAGTGGGTCTCTCAGCCGCGATGCCTTCGCCTTTCGAGGATTATACACTGCGCCATCCGCAACCCGTGCCCAAAATGCCGAACGCTCCTGCTCATTGGGAAAAGTATACTGCTCAGTGAAAAACTAGGAATCCATTTCATCTTCCGTGTAGATTCTGAGCCTTCTTCCCAACCTCCCAACGGTCCAACTATGCCATTGACCGTCCAACCTGAAGTTACCCATTTCTTGTGTCGGAAATCCGGGTTTCGGCTCGCCTTTGGTTTGTCGTAGGAGTACGTAGCAAAGAACTCCAAGGTGAGCTCAAGGTACAAAGGTCGGTTGATGTTGACCAATCGAGAGAACGGAAGTGATAACATTCCTCCATGACATCCCAACTCAGCCTCCTTGTGATACCAATTTAATCCCGCCTCTGGCAGAGTTCATTGAGGGCGGTGAGGCAAGGATGGTATCGCGGGTTGTTTTGATAAAAGTAGAGGAAATGATGATCCATCTGCACGAGGATTTATTGTTAGAACAATGAGGAACCAAAAAAATGTCAAACGGAGCAGCCTAGCACAGCATTATGAAGTTTCTGTGAAACTGATCTGGGCAATCGGCACGGGCGTGCGACCAGTTGCACGGTGGTGCATCACCGAGAACAATAGTGGTGCTCGCAACATATCGGAACTTCATGGACGTGCGACCAGTTGCACCACCGTGCGTCTCCGACATCACAGCAAACAATCATGACCAAACCCATCGGCAGTACCGTGCGACTAACGGCACTGCCGTGCGAATCGAATTACAGCAGTTTTTCAACCCCAATCACTTGGACACTAAAATCTTTCCAAAAATCATCAAATTTCTAGTGATTGGGGGTTAGGAAACCGACTAGGAATTTACGAATTGCATCATTCTCGCAAGGATTAGGGTTTCGTTTGTATTTATGAAAAGAATCCTAAAAATCCTTGAAGAAATCTGAAAAACCTAGGCCTAGAACGAGATTAAAACTGAAAATCAAGCGGAATTACATACCTTGTTCGAAGAATTCAAGAAATCTTGCAAAAAGTGGTGAAATTTTGGAGAGGAATCTGGTTTGGTAAGACTAGGGTTTGCGAGTTCTAAAAAAGGGAGTGCAGAAAAGGCTTTATATAGTGACTAGACAAAACTGCCCCTGGCCATCCGCACGGTCGTGCTACCCGATGCACGGTCATGCAACTCCGACGATGACTGATCCTGGCACTCTGTTTCCGGAACACACGAGGGTGCAAATCAGGGTGCTGGCTTCAATTGGCACGGGCGTGCCGATGGTGGCACGGTCGTGCCAAACTTGCAGATTAGTATCTTTTTCACAGAACCCATTTTAAGGGTTGTTCCGACCGATTTCTGCCACTTTTGTAGTATGTAAACTGATTTAACAATTTTCTCACTCAGATTCTTCATCCGGCACGATCGAAAACTGTACAATCTTACGAAAAACTACTAAACACACAAAAAACACGGAAGAACGACAAAATCTAAAATTATGACAATTTTACCCCTAAGCGTATAAGACGCTCTTGCTACATTTTTAATCATCGTCGACTCACTTGGCCCGGCCACTTAAAGCTTTAAACGATGGCCATTCACTTTGAAAGTCAAACCATCCGCGTTCTCAATCTCGACGGTCCCATATGGAAACACCTCCAACGCGAGTGCAATTTTCCTAGAAATAAACGCAACCTAGAGTTGTAGAGTAAGACAAGGTCTCCTGCTTGGAATTGTTTATGGTCCTTCAAGCGCTTGTTGTGCAATCTCTTGGTTCATTCTTTGTATAACACGGAGCTTTCATAGGCGTGTTGTGGCAGCTCTTCCAGTTCATGAATCTGCAGGAACCGGGCTTCACCTTCGGTTTTAAGATCCATATTTGCAGTTTTAAGAGCCCACATCGCCTTGTGCTCCAACTCTACGGGAAGATGACATGCTTTTCCGTAAACAAGCCTAATGGGAGTAGTCCCAATAGGCGTCTTGTACGCTGTACTGAAAGCCCAAATCGCCTCATCCAATTTTTCCGACCAATCCTTGCGGTTTGCACCCACCGACCGTTCAAGGATTCTTTTCAACCCCCGGTTTGTGACTTCTACCTGCCCATTTGTTTGCGGGTGGTATGGTGTGGATAGTCTATGGTGCACACCATATCGAGACAGAGCTCTCTCAAGCTGAGTGTTGCAAAAGTGTGTCCCTCTGTCACTAATCAGTGCCTTTGGTGCACCAAACCGGGCAAACAAACTCTTCAAAAACCTCACGGCGACCCTGGCCTCATAGGTAGGTAAGGCCTGTGCCTCCGCCCACTTTGATACATAATCACTAGCGACCAGGATGTATTTGTTTCCTCGCGAGGGGGGAAATGGTCCCATGAAGTCTATTCCCCAAACATCAAAGACTTCACACACTTGAATCCAAATTTTAGGCATTTCATCGCGTGTCGATATATTTGTTTCCCTCTGGCAAGCATCGCACGCACTGACCCATTTCTGCGCATCACGGAATATTGTGGGCCAATAAAATCCAGAGTCTAACATTTTTTAGCGGTGAAATTGGCTCCGTGATGACTTCCGGTAGGTCCCTCGTGACAATGGCAGAGAATGTCAGTCGCCTCTTTTCCAGACACACATCTCCTAATCACCTGATCAGCTCTGACTCTAAACAAGAAAGGGTCGTCCCATATGTAGTGCTTGAGGTCCGCAAAGAATTTTTTCTTTTGTTGATGCGTCAATCCTTTGATAAGGATCCCACAAGCAAGACAGTTCGCACAACCAGGGTGACTCATCGCATACCTCGACACTCATCAAAGACTCGTGTGGTAAATTGTCATTTATTGGCTCCCAACGTGTGTCCTCGGTGTCTCCGTGCTCCAATCGAGAAAGATGGTCAGACCCTACATTCAACGAACCCTTTTTATCCTGAATTTCAATATCAAATTCCAGCAGCATTAAATCCACCTGATAAGATGCGGTTTAGTGTCTTGCTTGCTGAACAGGTATCGGATGGCTGCGTGATCAGTATACACAATCGTTTTTTATAGCACTAAATACAATCTGAATTTATATAATGCGAAAACTACCGCCAAGAGCTCTTTTTCTGTCGTAGTTTAGTTCTCCCGTGCATCGTGAAGAGTCTTACTCGGGTAGTAGATTGAGTGAAAGTGCTTGTCGTTCCTTTGTCCCAGAATGGCCCCTATAGTGAAATCACTCGCGTCGCACATAATTTCAAATGACAAACTCCAGTCAGGTGCGACTAAAATAGGGGCCTCAACAAGTTTTTGATTGAGAAGGTTAAAAGCCTTCAAGCAATCATCTCCAATGATAAACGGAGCATCCTTTTCCAGCAGACGGGTCATGGGCCTGGTGATTTTTGAAAAATCCTTAATGAATCGGCTGTAGAACCCAGCATGACCAAGGAAGCTCCGTATTGCTCTCACAGAGGTGGGAGGTGGAAGTTGGGAAATAATGTCAAATTTCGTTGGATCGACCTCCATACATGCTTGCGAAATCTTATGTCCCAGAACTATGCCCTCTCTCACCATGAAGTGGCATTTTTCCCAGTTCAGGACAAGATTCGTTTCTTCGCACCTCTTTAACATTTTCTTCAAATTTTCCAAACACTGATCGAAAGAGACTCCAAATAATGAAAAGTTATCGATGAATACTTCCATAGAATCCTTGATCATGTTATGGAAAATTGCAACCATGCATCGCTGGAAGTTAGCCGGTGCATTACACAACCCGAAGGGCATTCGCCGGTAGGCGAATGTGCCAAAGGGGCATGTAAAGGTAGTCTTCTCCTGATCCTCAGGAGCAATATAAACCTGAAAGTAACCAGAAAACCCATCCAGAAAATAGTAATAAGACTTCCCCGTTAGACTTTCCAACATCTGGTCGATGAATGGAAGCGGGAAGGGGTCCTTGCAGGTGGCATCATTGAGTTTGCGATAATCGATGCATACACGCCATCCTGTGACCGCCCGCTGGAATAAGGTCATCCTATCATTTGTGACTACTATCATGCCTTTCTTTATGGGCACTACCTGAACAGGACTAACCCAAACTGAGTCGGATATGGGGTAAATCAAACATGCATCCAGCAACTTTATCACCTCCTTTTTGACAACTTCTTTCATGTTCGGGTTCAATCGTCTCTGTGGCTGTGCACATGGCTTGTAATGGTCCTCCATGAGAATCTTATGAGTATAGAAGGAGGGATTGATTCCTTTAATATCCATTATCTTCCATGCGATTGCTTTTTTATGAAGTCGTAAAACACCGAGAAGTATGCTCTTTTCCTCGTATGACAAACATGATGAAATAATAACCGGCAGATGGCGCTCCTCGTCTAGAAACGCGTACTCCAAATGGGGTGGAAGCTCCTTAAGCTCCAAGGATGGGGGATATTCAACTGAAGGATTCGACTTTTCTTCATCCTCACGATCAATCTCTGTAAACCGATCCGGACTCTGGGAACCATCATCACCAATCTGATAGACTGGCTGCTCGAAATCGTGGCCCTCCTGTGTAATGCCATCTAGGTCCCCACACAACAGATGTGTGTCTGAATCAATCTCCTCAATCGTGCCCTGGAAATGTGTGCTCACATAAGTGTCGACAATGTCAACATAGTAGAGCACATCATCCTGACTCTGTGGGTGCTGCATTGACCGCATGATGTCAAAGGTCACATGCTCATCATTCACTCGGAGTGTAATCTAGTCCGCAGCTACATCTACAATGGTCCAGGCGGTATTAAAGAATGGACGTCCAAGTATTAAAGGCACCCTGGAATCCTCATCCATATCCAGGATAACAAAGTCCACGGGAAACACAAACTTGTCAATCTTGACAAGCATATTCTCAACAAATCCGCATGGATACTTGATAGAACGATTAGCTAGTCGAATGCTCATCCTTGTAGGTGATGGCTCACCTAGATCCAGCTTGGTGAAAACCTTATAAGGCATAAGGTTAATGCTTGCTCCCAAATAAGCTAACGCATGACTAACAGACATGTTTCCAATGAGGCAAGGAAGCATGAAGCAGCTTGGATCTCCCATCTTCGTAGGCAGACGGTTTTGAAGAATAGCTGAGCAACTCTCATTCATCACGACACATGATATATCCTCGAGTTTCTGCTTGTTCGAGAGGATATCTTTCAAAAACTTCGCGTACTTAGGCATTTGGGCTAAGGCTTCAACAAATGGTATGTTTATGTGTAACTGTTTAAACATATCAAGAAACGTACCATACTGTTCTTCATTATTCTATTTCTTCAGCCTGCCTGGGTATGGAACTGGAGGAGTGTAATCTTTGACTGGCTTCTGGAGTTGTGTGGTACTTGCTGGGACTCGCCTAGCGTGCACCTCGTCCGAAGTGTCAGTCGGGACCGCCTCAGTGATCGGTGGTGAGTCCGATGTGTCGGGTCCGGTGGTTTTACCAATCCTATTCATCACGGCATTCACATGCCCTCGCGGATTTGGCTCAGTATTGCCTAGAAGACCACCTGGGGGTCTCTCCGACATCATTTTAGCCAACTGACCAACCTGGTTCTCGATGTTCTGAATCGAGGCCTTCTGACTACGCATCTCTCCCTCGTGAGCTAAAAAACGATCTTCATTTTGTTGATACCGCTTCTCAGCTAGCTGATTTGCATTAGTGGAGCAGCTCAGAAGTTGAGCCATCATCTCTTCTAGCTTGGAATTCGCTTGAGGGGCTTGTTGCTGGGAACTACTCTCGGCACCATGATTTTGATACGCATAAGGACGTGGCTGAAAGGATTGATTGTAAGGCTGGTATTGCTGACCATGAGCCTGCGGTGGTGCTGGAGCATGCTGAGCAAATCCTAATGGCTTTTGATTACCCATATTTGCTCTCCACCCAAAATTCAGGTGATTCCTCCATCCCGGGTTGTATGTATTGCTGTAGGGATTATTCTGAGGCCTCACTTGATTGCTGACAAAGTCTACTTCCTCCTGGCCCTCATACATAACTCCCTGAAAACATGCACCCGGCTCGTGCGATACTCCGCACTGGTCACACCCAGAACTAGCTTGTGCAGCCATCTAGGACCTATCAAACTTTGCCGAAAGCGACGAGATCTGTGAAGTAATAGTCGTGTAGTCGTTAACAGCATGAACCCCTAGGCGAGACGATGTCCAGCTCATCTCTCCGTCTCGACATGAGCTCGACTTTAATGCAGCTTTTTCGACGATAGCGTAAGCTTAATTTGGCGTCTTCGTCCCCAGATCGCCTCCTGCATGTACATCTAATCGCTCCTACGTATCATATTTGAGCCCTTGGTAAAACGTCAAAACTAACTGCCTCTTGGAGAAACCATGGTGCGGAACATCAAGTAGTAAGTCCTTAAATCGCTCCCAGGCTGCATATAACGACTCTCCTTCATCATGCCGAAATGTCACAATCTGGTTCCTTAACTTGGTCGTTTTCTCAGGCGGGAAGTATTTCTGCATAAATAATTATGCCAGCTCATCCCAGGTCCTGATGGACCCTGCAGGAAGTGACATAAGCCAAGCTCTAGCTTTGTCACGCAGCGAAAACGGGAACAACTGCAACCGAATAGCGTCATCCGAAACATCCCGAATCTTGAAAGTTGAACATACTTCAAGAAAAATAGCAATATGTTGACCGGGATCCTCATGCTCACATCCATCAAACTGCATTGAATTTTGCACCATATTTATAATACTAGATTTAATTTCAAAGGTAGGTGCTACTACCGTCGGTCGGGCAATGCTTGGTTCCAGGCCTGCACCTCCGGGTTGATTTGACTCGTTTAGTGGTCGATCGTCATCCGCCATGATGATGTTTCCTGCGTCCCCTGAGCCCTTGGCCTCAGCGGGTACCACCTGCTCGTCTGCAGCTGCTGCGAGTTGTAGCGCAACCACGCGGGATCTTTCACGATGATGTTGTTAGGCCACGCGATCTAGATCAGTTCTAGTCGTAGAACGTAGCGGAATCGATCAGTGGCGAGGTGCGGAATCCCTCGACACCGTCTGAGAATCACTAACAACAATCTCAACGCTTAACATGTCAGATTTCATTGAATGACTATGAAAGTACAAGAGTTCTGGTAGACAATCAGACAGAGCTTCGCTTCAGCAATCCCGCAAAAAGTTCTAGACAACTAGCCTTACACTAGTATATATAGGCAAACAGGGAAGGGATGAGTGTCACCTAATCGGATGGTCATCCGATCGGATGGCCATCCGTTCGGATGACACATGTCGTCCGACAGATTTCACTTAACAGATTACGCACCGTTCCCTGTTTTGTCTAGACACACAGTACATATACAAAAAACACATACATGACAAAATACATAAGACTCGATGCAGACGGAAGCTACAGACATAATGCACTAACAGACGATGTAGCTGTAGTCTTCCTTCCTGCATAGTCTTCAAGTCATCTTCCTGCTGCGCCTCCTAGCCTTAGCTTTTTGTCTTCTTTGTTCATCTCTTTCAGCAAGCATATTTTGCCTTAGAGGCCTACCAACTTCATTCCAGTACTTTCGATATTCAAGATCACCATCGCGCTTTCTATCCCACCTTGGGATCTTGTTTTCTTCTTTCTCGATTGGTGTTTGGTCAGTTGGTGGAGGTCTCATCAGCTTCCATCTTCCAAGTTTTGCAGCGTTATCAACAATCTCCTTGAAATTTTTAGCTCGCTTTTCTCTCTTCAAGAACTCTTCTATCTCCAAATCTCTGAACTTAGACTTCCAGTATCTGCCAGAATTGATATCTTTTTCATAACATAAGTTCACCAACTTCTGATACTGCTGGGCTTGAACATTGTCTGGTTTTTCATACACAATCTTGTTGTAGAATAGACAATCAATATCCTTCTTCGAGCAGTTGACCAACCACATTGGATCCAACACACTGATCCTTCTTGATTCTCCAGTTTTCTTATCAAATAGAGATATCACTGCTTCCGATGTGCTCTGGTTATACATCCATCCCTGAAAATCTTCATAGAAATCCTGTTCAATTGCACGAAGCAACATGTTCTTCAGACATCTCGGCGGCTTTATCTTCAACGTAACATCCTTTTCTTTGGTGATTGGATCAATCTTGACAATTTGCTTTGGATACTGTGGTTTCCAATCAGGAAATCTATGTTTTGCTTGAAACTTGATATATCTCCACAGCTTCTGATCATGAGCTTTCACATCAAGACCATGATAGAATTGCTTGATGTTCTTGGTCTGCACTAACTCCTCAACATCCCACCACGGGAGTGTTTGAATGTCTGACAGAAACTCAAAGTACTGAACCCCCTGTTCCCGTCTGATGGCATATACTTGCAGATCTTCAAGATAACCCCATGAGAGAATATCTCCCAAAGATATATCAGCATTGTGCGTGAAATACTTAAGAGGTCTCTTGAACTTCCTTTCTTTGGGCATCACCTTGAAACAATTCTTGCTGCCCTCTAACAGAGTCTCCTATGGAACGACCTTTGGAATACCTTCTGTACTTATCTTTTCCACAACTTGCCTCCTTATTTCATCTTCATTTTGTTCTCTGAACATCTCAGCAAGAGTTAGGAAAGTATCATCAATTCCAGAATAATGAAAAGGTGTATCTTCCTCAGAGATATCCGAACCCGCTTCAACTTCAACATGATCAAAATTGTCAGCTTCACTGGCAAACTTGAACTCGTCTTTTTCTTCTTCCTCTTCTTCATTAACCTCCTTATCTTCTTTATAACGTAATAACTTCACTTCAGGTTCTCTCATCTTCCGTTTACGTTGTTCAACTTGCACAAAATGGATTATAAATAACTATAAGATAGAGAGACTGAATCACCAACAAGAACAAAACCTTGATCTTGATCAACATCCATATGCTCCTCTTCAACATTCACAGCATCTACCATTTCAACGTCACCTTCAGGTTGACTGGAGGAACCTCCTACTTCTTGAGTCTCAACAATCAATTCTTTCTTTTTCTGAGTTGCTGCCTCAGCCAACTCCTTTTCTCTCTGAGCCCTTCTTTCCTCAATCCTTTGTATCTCCAAGTTGTTGTATACAGCTTGAACGTTGATACCTAGATGATGTTCCATGACAGTGTATAACATGTTAAGCTGTTCGTCTTTTACTGCCTTATCAGCCCTTAGAGCTTCAATCTCCAGCTTTAACACTTTGATTTCATTTGAAGATGCTTAATGAAATTCATCTAACATTTGATGCTGTGTCTGGTTAGTTTCATTCATGTTCGCGTATTTCACATTCACTTCAGAAAGCTCTGTAGAGAGTTGCTCAAAGAGTTTAGCATTCTCATCCACATCTTCGACCAAAGTATTTATCCTTTTTGCGTGATTATTCACCACAGACTTCATTTCTTCATTTACTTTGATAATCTTTTCAAGCTGTTTTTTCAACTCGTCACGCTCAGCTTCAACCTTCGCTTTTTCTTTCTCAAGAAGACTCATTTTCTTTGTTAGATCTGTAGGAGTGTTATTGACAGTCGTGTGAGTCAATCAGAGCTAGCAACTACCGAAAATGCAGCGGAAATACAAAATCGGCATGAATCAAAGCAGAAATGGAGTAGAAACAGAAGTAGATCACTTTAATACGATTTTCTCATTAATCTTTCACAAAATACACGAGCAGCAGTTCGGCTACATGGGAGACATGAACGTACATAATGAGAAAACAACTAGGGTATTTATAGGGATGGAGGTTTCGCTTATGTGACCATGTCCATAAGAGCGAAACCATCAAGTTAAGGTTTCGCTTTTATGGCAGATGACCATATAAGCGAAATATCAACATGAAAACCTAACTTTTACACTTTCAACCCCTATACAATACATATTTAACACATCTAGACCCTGTACATTGATCAACTAAGACTAAGACGTAGGCTTTAGACATTCGTGCACCAACAAACTCCCCCTTGGATACAGCCGGAGTCTTCAGTCTTGGTCTTCGGATCTTCAAATTGCTCTGAACATTTCTTCCCTTGGCTTTGGCTTTCTTCTGAGCGCATTCCTTACCATATCATTATGTTTCTTTCTTTCCTTTTCCTCTTCAGCTTGAATCTTCATAAACATTCCTTTCTTTTCTTCAAGCTTTTGACGTTCACGCTTAACTTTTCTTTTCATCTTCTCATCCAGTGACCACCATGAAGACTTCCATTTAGTTTCAGAGTTGATGCTTTTCTGAAAACAAAGAGTTACAACTCGCTGAAACTGCATAGCCTGTTCTTTATCCTCTGGCTGAAAATGAATTTTGTTTATGAAAAGACATTTGATATCCTTTGCAGAGCAATTCACAAGCCACATAGGATCATACACATGTATTTCTCTAATTTCTCCACCAACTCGATAAGTAATCACTGCTTCAGTAGTAATACAACTATAAACCCAGTCTATGAAGCCTTTGTAAAACTCTTGTTCCATCGGTGGCACTGGTATAGTTTTCATCGTTCTAGGCTTTTTCACATTCAGTATTTTCTCTTCAACTCCCGTTTCTGGATTAACACTTCTAACTATCTTCGGACGATGTGGCTTCCAGTGTTTGAAATCTCTCAAAGCCTCAAACTTTATAAATCCCCACATGCCTACATCATTTTTTCTGACAGAATAACCCAAAGTTCTGACTTTAGATAACTCATCCACATCCCACCATGGAAGTGACATAATATCATATAACTTTTCAAAATATTGCACACCAAATTCTCTTCTTATCGCATACGCATTAATCTGTGGCAGAAAACCCCAGCTGATAATATCACCGAGAGATAAGAAAACCCCAGCTGATAATATCACCGAGAGATACGCTTCTATCACGTTGATAATACTTTAGTGGCCTTTTAAATTTTCTTTCGTGACTAACTCTGAACCATTTCTTTCGTTCTTCCTTTGCCATATCTTTTTGAGTTCCATCAAAGTTCACATCTTTCAAAATCTCAGAAACTTTTCTTCGTAATTCATCACGATTCTCTTCCGTAAAGAATTCAATCAACGTTGGTAACTGTGAAGTATCTTCACTGATGCTTTCATCATCTGTCCAGTCTTCAACTTCAACTTTATCATACAAATCAGCCTCTTTAACATATCGATACTCATATTCAGGCTGCTGATTAATATCAAAAGCATTCAACTCTTTTTCAAACTCAGCATTCATTTCTTCTTCAAAATCGAATTTGAAATCAGGATTTTCCATGCGAGTCATTTCCTTAATTGTTTCCAACGTGTAAGTATGGAAATGCTCTCCTTCTTCACGATAAGTATCTAGTCTCAAAATTGACTTTGCATCTTGTTGAACATTTTGTGTATCACTAGACTCCCCCTTTCCATCTGCTTCCCTTGATTATTCATTTACTGAATCATTCATCAAATCATCAACATTCTGTTCAGAAGAAGCCTCAGTAACTTTCAACCCTGTACCACCCTGAGCATCATCGTCATCATCGTCTTTACTAGATTCATGACTGCTCGCAGAAAATACTTTCTCATCTTTATCATCTTTCTTTTCTTCCTCCTCTTCTTCATCATCTTCATCACTACTGCCACTCATTAATTCTTCAAAAGGTGTATAATCCTCAAAAATACCACAAACAGCAGAGATAGGCTCGGGATTATCAACAACCATAGCAGGAACAATCGATATTTCTGTCACAGCAGAACTTCCTTCAACACCTTTGCTTTTGACTTTCATTTGCTTATTAATCTCTGCTTGACGTTGTGCTCTAAGCTCTTCAAGTTGCAGCTCTTCAAATCTTTGCTCTACAGACGTACCGAGCATACTTTCAACTACTTCATTCAGCATATAGAATTCATGATCTCTGAACGCTTTGGCTGCTTTAAGCTCTTTGTTCTTTAACTTGAAGTATTCATTCTGTCGAACTTTCTCTTCTTCAAGCTCCGCAACTCTTACTTTCAAAATGTCAATCTCTGACTGATCAGAATCAATCTTTTTCACCAACTCTTTGTTATCATTCTCCAACCTCTTTACTCTCATTTAAAGAATTTTACCACGATCAGCTACTATTTTATTTTCAGCTGCCAATCTCTTGTTTTCAGTAATTACTGCTTCAACTTTATCATTAACACTCTTCAATTGAACATGATCCACAAAATCTAAATCTCCAATATCTTCAAGCCCCATAATCATGTTTGGAGGAACAGGTGGAAAACCTTTTGATCCTGAAGAACCTGGTGTGGTGTGAATGATAGGTTGTGAAGGTGGTGGTGTTTGAAACATATCTTGTGAGGTAAGAAGGGTTTGTTGTGATGGTGTTGAATGAGGAATAGGTGATTGTTGTCTTGGTGGAGTTGGTTGTTTAGGTGGTGAAGATTGTTGTGGTGTAGTAAATTGTCGGGGTGGTGATTGAATTGGAGATTGTGGTGGTGTTGGTTCATGTGGTGGTGTAGGTGGTTTCTTGGTTTCTTTTGTTGGTTTCTTCTTGAGAACAATCTTCGGCATTTTAATCTTCGGTGTAACCTTACGAAACTTTGGAGATACGACTTTCTTTCGTGCTCCACCTCTCTTTTTACCACTTGAAGGAGATTGTGACTCGGAGACATGTTCTGGAGAAGGAACATAAACATCATCATCGTCCTTTTCCTGTCTCTTTCTCTTTCTTAATAACTTCTCTTGTTCTGTTGCTTCCTGAATTTTTCGTAAACGTTCAGTTTCATCAACTTCCTCTTCTGAAGAACTCAAGGAGCTTGTAGTGTCTTTATTCACATCATCTCCCTCAATATCATCAATCACTTTTTCTTTCCCTTTCTGAACTTCAACATTTACAACTTTATCAACATCAGCAACCACTGGTGGCCCTGTCTCTAAGACATCACTATCAAACAAATCATCAACATTAAATGGATCCTCTTCCGTAGCTACCACTTGTTCCTTTTCCGCAGTGACCACTGGATTATCTTCTTCCGATTCATCAATCAAAGACGTTTTTGCAGCTTTCTTTTGCTTCTTCTTTGGTTGTGAAGAAGATACCTTAACATTTTGTACAATAGGAGTGGCCTTTCTGCGACGTCTCCCCGTTTCTTTAACATACCATTCATTCTTAGGTGGTGTTTGTTTTTTTCAAAAAGAGCTTCCTGCCTCTTCTGTCTGCACCGTGCAGACGCGGGAAGAGGTTTTGCCTCAAAAGAGTGTTTGTTTTTTTTTTTTTAGAAGTACTTTTTACCTCTCCCCAGCCTCTTCTTGGGGAAGTGATGAGAGGTAAGCTTCTCCAAGAAGAGCTTTACCTCTTCTTGGCACCACCTCCACCTCCACCCCTGCTCCGCCACCACCACCCCTGCTCCGCCACCACCACCACTGCTCCGCCACCATCATCATCATCATCACCACCCCTGCTCCGCCACCACCACCTCCACTCCGCCACCACCTCCGCTGCTCCACTCCGCCACAAACAAAACCCCCCAAATCGAAAACCTCCACCTCCGCTGCTCCACTCCGCCACCACCACCTCCACTCCGCCACCACCTCCGACATCATCATCAACAAACAAAACCCCCAAATCGAAAACCCCCAAATCGAAAACCCTAAAAACGAAGAGAGAGAGAGAGAGATCGTAGAGAGAGAAGGGGCTGTGGTCGATCGAAGATGGTGACGGTCGTGGCTGTGGTGAAGTGGTGACGGTGGTGAAGTGGTGGCGGTCGTGGCTGTGGTGCAGTGGTGACGGTGGTGAAGTGGTGGCGGTGGTGAAGATGGTGGCGGTGGTGAAGTGGTGGCGGTGGTGAAGATGGTGGCGGTGGTGAAGATGGCGGTGGTAGAGAGAGAGTTGAGAGAGATCTGTGTGTGTGTTTGTGTGTGAAGAGGTGTGAAGAGGTTTTATATAAAAAAAAAAAACAAACCCTCCTCTTCTTGTAGACTGAAGACATTTGGTCCACCTCTTCTCCTGCAGATGCCTGCAGACGTGGCCTGCAGCAGAAGAGGTTTTCAAGAAGAAAAAACAAACACCACCTTAGTGTTTTTGAAGTCTTCAAGAATTTTCAACTCTTCAGCATACGCTGCCTCTTTCATTTCAGCTTCATTTCTCCAATTCTGATGATTAACTGGATCTGGATCTACGTAATTTGCATCTTTTATGAAACCGAATAATTCAGCAACAACTTTTGGTTTAGGGTGGTTCTGGTGATATCTCACAAGCTGTTGAATTGTAACTTCGTTCATGTGGGATTGCACCAATAAATCATCCTTTATATTTCTGTCAATTTCAGGATAAGCGTGATCAATTAACATCTGCACAAACCTCGGATATGTCAAGGTCTTGCTCTTTGACGTAATGTTCTCTGCCATGCAATGAAACACTATATACGAAAAATTGTATTTCTTGTTTAGCACTAACGCAGTGACCATGTTCATTTGATAGTCACGCATCGCATCATACCCTCCTTTTGTGTGACTTAAAGACATCAATATAAAATGAATTAGGAACTTGTATGGCTTTGTAAACTTTGACTTCAGATAATTTCCAGCATTCAAAGCTCCCTGATATCCCATTCTTAACATGCATCCTTTCACCATTCGTTCTGGAAATCTTATTGGCGAATCTGCCTCATCAGGAAAGTTAATAACTTCACGAATAAGATCTTCGGTGACTAAAATCTTCTCCATCTTGCCATGCACTTCAACAATTGAATATATAACTTTGTTCTGATCATCATAACTTGCATTTTTTCAGAAACGTTCAATGTGAGATTTGTATAATGGTCGTTGATCATTTAATGCCTTCTGAATGGGAATACGACTCATGAATTCCAATATACCACTGAACTTGAGCAATTCTGGATATTTCTGAATATCCAAATCACAACAGCTGTTGTGAAGAGGATCAAAAATAACACTAGAACCCTGCACATTAAAATCAAAATTTCACTAAGTACAAACACTCTTCATATGAACTAAAGAACGATACCCCTCATGTACACAAAAGCGGAATCACTAAGTGAGCAGATGAGCACCACAAGATGATCTTAAAAACGGAACCACTGATGTACACATAAACAAAAACACATGATGTACAGATGAGCGGAACCACATACAACCCTAAAAGCGAAATCATCAACAGAAACTCAAAGCTGATCAAATCTCTAAAATTTAACCCTTAAATCTGTTAACATGTTAATTCCGAGACTAGGGATATGTTTTGATTGCATTTTTTTACTGTAAAAGAACCCTAGATCTATGTCTGTAACACCCGGACATCGACAAACATAAATAAAAAACAGATTCGAAGCAATCAACACACACTATCATGATCTACACACTCATATGACAACACATGTTTAGATTTATGTTTTGATTTAACAGTTAAAGACCTAAAACTTTGTTTCATTCAATAACATGTGCCGAGAGTTTAGAATAAGCATGATTTAGGTCAAAATGAAAATCAAATAACCTTGCCCATGATTGAAAACTATGAAAATCAACAAGATCTGTAGAAATTTGGGCAGCACTTCGCCTGAAAACTGATGTTTTAGGGATTCGCTTTTCAGTTGCCGGAGAGGATGAACTAAAAAGCGAAAGGGTGAAAAGTGACGAATGAGCGGAACCTTATCACTTATATACTAGGTCTGTTTTCGCTCTTAAGACCAAAACTATATGAGTGAAACCTCATGGTAGCTATAAGCGAAACCACATATGAAGCACCTATGAGCGAAACCTGTTTTAAGTGTCCTTATAAGCGAAATCATTGTTTGGTGACACATGAGCAAAATCAGGTTGATGTTTTCAAAAAATTTACTTTTAAACCCTTTTCAGATTAAACACCGTCACAATCAGTCAACCAAGTCCAAGTCAATGACCTTGGTTAACTGCTTGGCCTACCAAGTCCAAGTTAATGACCTTGGTTGACCGAATTATGAAGTACGCAGTATTTTTTATTCTGAAAATAGTTCAAATGAATGAACTTTTGAATGTTTTGAACTTTCAAACACTTTTTAACTGAGAAGCACTGTACCAATCAATGTTCTGCATCACCAGCTTACCCATCCCTCATCATACACTGACATGATCTGCACTAAGCTTTGATCGTCCGATTCCCAATGTCAGTTGTCGAAAATAAAATGAGAAACTAAAATCTTTTTGGATTTTTTAACTGGAAAAACTAAAAACTGTACACACAATCTTTTTGTGAGTGTGTTAGGGGATCATATCAGATGCCGACTAGGTACAAGTACCGTTAAGCTGGATTACATTACCAATATTAAACAGTTTGCATTGATTGCCGATATACTGGTCCACTTTAAATTCTCACACAAAGTTCAATCTGTTCAGGATGCGAATTTAATGTTTTAAGGCTTAACTTTTATATGTGTCCCACCTCAAAATATACTCCCGTATCCAGATCCCAATATTCAGTCAGTTTTAACACAAATGATATCTGTAAGGGGTTAATAAATTATAAAGAATCATGAGAGCTCATGTCAGAACTACCGTTCATCAGAGAGACCATGACTCGACTTTTTGGTGTGTCCCCTTTAGAGGATCTTTTTTACAACAGCATTGCTAAGCAATTTTATTGTCTTATCATATATGCTGAGGGTGATGCTATATTTCAAGCATTTGCGAAAAGTTTTATTCAAGGACTAGGTCAGAACCACCGTTCAGCAGAAGTCCTGGAATAATACCCCAGATATCACTGAGTAAACAAACCTAGTATATCAGAAAAAGGAATCTTTCAAACAAGATTTCGGGGGTTACCCATATATTCGAGAGATGTTCCCCACACAAAAGCAAGTAAATTTTATGTTTATATCCCGAACATATTTACTGAATGTGTAAAAACCTATCGGCATATCATCTACAAGACTGCTTAACATATTTATACATTACATTTCTTTAGCGTACTGCACTGTCTAGCTGATGTACTATCATTTCCTTTTTATACACAAACTCATTTTTACCTTTTTAATTGTTTTTGGTTTTTCTAATTTTATCATGTTTTTGTATTTTTCTGCGAATTTCTCCCCCTAAAACTAAAACATATTTTTGTGTTTTTGTTTTTATCGAAAAGCAAAAAATAAACTGTACAAACAAAATTGACAACACGACAAAAGTTCACGTCAGATCGCCGCCCAACTCGGCTTCACATTCAATAACCCTCCCAGATTGCAGATTTTTCATCCCGTTTAATTTCAAAAGATAATAAAATCTCTTTTTGTCAAATGGTTTAGTATAGAAATCCGCTTTCTGATCATCAGTGTGCAAGTGTTCAATCCGAATTAATTTTTTCTCGTGACAATCACGGATAAAATGGTGACGGATCTCAATATGTTTTGTTTTTGAATGGTGAACCGGATTTTTAGTGATGTTAATAGCTGCTTCATTGTCCACATAGATTGGAGTGTCTAAGAACTGCAACCCGTAGTCGCGCATCTGCTGTTGGATCCAAAGGATCTGCTAGCAACAGCTGGAGGCTGAAACGTATTCAGCCTCGCATGTAGAGAGCGCTACTACGGTTTGTTTCTTACACTGCCAGGTAACGAGTCTAGTTCCGAAGAACTGACACCCAGCAGTGGTGGACTTTGCGTTTTGCTTGCAGCTCCCAAAATCAGAATCAGCAAAACCAGATAAAGTAAAGTCACCCGATCGAGGATACCACAAGCCTATGCTTGGGCAGCCTTTCAAATACCGTAAGATACGTTTTACTATGGTCAGATGTGACTGCTTTGGATTTGACTGATATCTGGCGCATAGACACGTCGGGTACATGATGTCTAGACGGGAAGCCGTGAGATACATCAGAGATCCAATGATTGATCGGTACAATGTCTCGTCCATCTTCACACCATTCTCGTCTGGACAAATTCCATGATTCTGTGCAAGGGGGTGGATGCAGGACTGCAATCTGTCATATCAAACTTATCGAGCACGTCCTTCACATACTTCGTTTGGTGAATGAAGATTCCGTCGGGCATTTGTTCCACCTGCAACCTAGGAAGAACTTCATCTCCCCCATTGAACTCATCTCGAACTTTTTCTTCATCACCTTTTCAAATTCTTTGCATAGGTCGTCGTTGGTGGATCCAAAAATGATATCATCAACATATATTTGCACAATCAACAAGTGGCATGCCTCTTCCTTGGTGAACAAAGTGCTGTCTACTGTCCCTCTTGTGAACCCGTTATCCAGCAAGTATGTCGCAAGCGTCTCATACCAGGCTCCCGGGGCCTGGTGAAGTCCGTACAGCGCTTTATCCAGTAGATACACCTTGTTTTTGTGCAGTGGATCTGTGAACCCCGGCGGTTGCCCCACATACACTTCTTCTCTGATAGTTCCGTAAAGAAAAGCAGATTTGACGTCAAGTTGATATACTTTAAAATCTTTCCATGACGCGAAGGCTAGAAAAATCCGAATTGCCTCAAGTCTGGCAACCGGCGCGTAAACTTCATCATAATCTATTCCTTCCTGTTGACTGAAACCTTGAACCACAAGTCGTGCTTTGTTTCTCACCACGACACCTCTGTCATCACGCTTGCACTTAAAAACCCATTTCGTCTTGATTAACTCCTGGTTTTGTGGCAAATCGACAAGTCTCCAGACGCCCAGCTTTTCGAACTGTTGCAGCTCCTCCTGCATTGCATTCACCCAGCTATCCTCGGTCAATGCCTCTTTGTAGGTTCTGGGCTCTATCTGTGAAATAAAACATTTTAATGAAACTTCTTTCTGCATATCAGCAATAGATGAATAAAAACATGTAAGAGCTCGATCTATTTGATGTCGGGTTTTAACACCACTTTGCAGGTCACCAATAATCTGTTCTGAGGGATGATAAGACAACATCCGTGGCATAGCATTGTCAGGTACATTTACTTCCGATTCCAAGCTCGTTATGTCAAGATCAACGGTTTGATCCTCAGCTTCCGTTGGATCCTCGTCAAAAGTCGGAGCGGGTTCCGCTTCTGAGTCGTCAGATTCGTCAAACGATGGAACTGGTTCCTCTGGTGGTTCGTGAGCTGTTCCAATTGGTCCTGCTTCATCATCGTGAGTACCCATGGTGGGTTGAGAAACTTCTAGCGGTCTAGATACTTGCTCCTGTGACACATTTTGCTGATACAGGTACATAAGAGCTAGTTCCTCATCACTCGGCTTGACTGGCAGTTGAAACGACTCCCAGAGCTTATCGTAGTCGAACAGGAATCTTTGTCCGGGAAGTTGTGATGATGGAGTGTGCTTCTGACAATCCACGTGTTGGATTTGAATCACCTTACCCAGGCTAGGTACGAACACCCTCTTCAGTGGGCTAGCGTAACCTACAAAGAAACCCTCATTAGATTTCGCGCCAAATTTACCGTTTTCATCAATAAACATGCAAGGAGACCCAAACGGCTCCAAAAACTCAAGATTCGGCTTATAACGGTGCAGCAGCTCAAAGCAAGTCTTTTTATACTTCTTGACAGTAAGGACTCTATTCAATGTGTAACAGGCTGCTGATACTGCTTCACTCCAGAAAAAAATTGATAGCTTGGAATCGGCTAACATCGTACGGGCTGTCTCAATCAGGGTCCGATTCTTTCGTTCAGCTACGCCATTCTGCTGTGGTGTATACGGCGCACCGAATTCATGAAGAATTCCCTTCTCGTTGCAGAACTCGTAGATCTTATTGTTCTTGAATTCCGTTCCGTTGTCGCTCCTAATCCTCCGGATTGGCAGTTTATACACCGTTTCCATTTTCTTGAAAAGCACCATCAGAGACTCAAAAGTTTGATCTTTTCGTTCCAAGCACACTACCCAAGAAAATCTCGTAAAGTCACCAGTCACCACCAAGCAATATAAGTCTCCGCTGATGCTCTTTACGTTGACAGGCCCGAAGAGATCCATGTGCAATCTCTCAAGAGGTAACCTGATCGTGTTCATGATCTTCAAAGGGTGTGACTTCCGAGTCTGCTTTCCTTTCTTACACGCTACACAATCATCATTTAAGTGAAAATTCTTCAAATTAACACCATCAACCAAATCATTGTGTACTAAAAAGTTCATTTTGCGAACATGAATGTGGCCCATCTTACGATGCCACATTATCGAATCTTTTTCTGTCGCTTTAGTTTTAGACACAAAACACTGTTTCTGATGAGATGTTGGCGTTGCGACGTTCATATCTAGATAATAAAGATCATTCTCCCGCAGAGCACGCAACAGCACCATCTCATCAGGGATTTTGAACCCTGGTTTCAACACAACACATTCAGTTTGAGTAAAGTGTACACTAAACTCTTTATCACAGATTTGTAAAATACTGAGTAAATTGTTTGTTAACTCCACTATGTAGTTCACTTTGTCGAATGAAATCACGCCATTTGACAGCGTTCCTTGACCAACAATCCTTCCACCTTGGTTCCCGGCAAAACCAACATAGCTTCCGTTTATGGATTTGACATCATAGAGCAGAGCAAGCATCCCAGTCATATGCCTTGAAGCGCCACTATCCATAATCCACTTTGATAGTATTGACTTGGGCAGCCCCTGCAAACAACATAACAAATCATTCAAACAATGATACCCATGGCTTCTTAACTGTTGAGACACTTCCAAACACTACATCACATTTTTCATCAATCTTAGGAAAATTAAATGTGACATTTGGAACATCAGTTTTTACTTTTGGTTTTACTTCATTTGTGATCGGGGGAAACTCTGCAAGAAACTTATCAAGCTCGAATTCAAATTCATGATTATCATTAGAACCCACTTTTGATTCATAAAATTCCTTTACCCCTTTGACTTTTCTGTCAACCATTTTTCCAAAAATATTTAAAACATTTGGATTAAAGACTTTTGATTCAAACTTTAACTCATTCTCCATTTTCTTCACCTCAACTGATTGTTTTGATTTAACCACCCATGATTGAGTTTCAAATTTTTTTGTTTTCGGATAAATCTTTGAAGTCTTTTGTGACTTTGAAGATTCGCCAATCTCGAATGTCGATTTCGGATTAAATTTCGACTTCAAAGATTCACCTCTTTTCAAGATGCGGATTGGTGAGACCATTTGTTTTTTACCCTTTTGTCAACTTGTGACTTAGGTTGAGGTTTTTTAACAACAGATTTTACGACAGGTTTTTCGAAAACTTTCTTGCATTGTTTTGCCATATGTCTGATTTCATTGCAACGATAACAAACTCTTTTGTCATACTCGACAAAAGTTGACTTGAATGATTCTTCTTTCAGTTTCTTTGCCGCATTGAAATCGTCAATGGCCTTTTGACTAAAAATGTAATTCTTCTCTTCGTTCACACTTGGACCAGTAACAAAGATATCATTTATTTTCTCTTTTGGCTTAAACACCTGCTTAGCCATCTTCTTTTCAAAACCAATCCCTTTGTTCCTAAAATTGTTTTTCTTGTTATTACCCTTACTCTCCCATTCTTTCTTTCCCGAGCTGGTAGGATGTAATGTAACAAATGATTTTTTAGGTTTTGAAAAGAATTATTTGTTATTAACCTCATCAATGTTCATTTCAACCAACCTAAAAACTTTCTCAACATTATCAATTTTCACATTCTGAAGAGGATACTCGAAGTCGGAGTAAAGTTTGTCTGTTCCAATCATAGTGTATACTACCATAATCGGATCATCATTCGCACTCTTGTCCGATTTCGGTATGAACCGTTCCAAGAAATTACCCTCATCTTCAGAATCTATAACATCTTTCTCAGATTGAGACTTCTCAGAGTTATCACTCTCTTCATCTAACACCTGATCGACAACGGTTTTGATAACCTGTGATTCGTTGTCGGTATCGGATGCAGAGAATGTAACATCGATGCTTTCAGGCAAATCATCCTCAATTGATCTCAATTTGAGATTCAAAGCAGCCTCCACCCCATCTGGATATTTCTGTGTATAATGATTCCACATTGGGGGTGGAACGCTCTTAAAGACTGGATCAGCATGTGGCTGCTGTGGAACAATCTGTTTAAGGACATATGATGAAGCCACATAACTCATCAATTTTTTATCAATTCGATCATTTTCAATTTTAGTTAATTCAAGCTCTTTCTTAAGTGAAGCGATCGTGTCTAAATGAAAATTAACCTCAACTTGTTTATCAAACAGTGTTGCTTTAACCAATTTAGTTGCCTTGTCATTTTCAACACTCTCTTTTTGGATCATTTTAATTGACCTAGCAAGAGTATTATAAGCCTCTTTGACTTGTCCAAGGTCAAATTTAAGCATGTCTGTATGATGTTTCATTTCCTGATACTTAGTGTCTTTCTCAAGACACTCCATGCACGGTTGTAAACACTTCTGGCATGGTGTTTCGGGGATTGAAACGACTTTCTCAACAACCTGTTCATGACAAACATTTTTCACATCTTGTTTACCGACATTTTCCAATTCAGACTCAGACACTTTGACCTCCTGAACTCCAGATTTCTAATCAGACTCCTGTTGGACTGACACAGTACTGACAGACTCTGACTACTCGAGTTTTGAGTCTACCTCTCTTAGCTTCGCCATGAGAGCTTTGTCAGCTATATCTTTCAATGTCTCTTCAGTCAACTCTTTCGACACATCTATCAACTCTTCAACGACTTCTTTCTTCTCTTCAAACCTTGGACATGATCCAGTCCTTGGTTCTTCAAAGTAACCTGCAAAAGATTCAGAAATGTTAGGAGGTAATACCGATTTCATTAAACTTCCCAAAACCTACTGCTCAGACTGATAATAATACACTTCAGCAGCTATTTCTTCAATATCGATCGCATTATCAGCAGAAACCTCTTCAACAACCACAGAAACCTCTTCAGCCACTATTTCCGGCTCAGACACTGTCTCAGAAATTTCAACAACTTCAGCCATCATGGCCTGCCCATCGCTACCGGGGATATACTTATCCCAGCTGAAACCTGCAGCTACCTTCTCATCGTCTTGATTCACGATCAGCGCTTTTTCCGGTTTATTCTCAATTTGTGGTCTTTGAACAGTTGGCTGTTGATTTGGTCGGTGATAGTCGCTTGCCTGTAGTAGTCGTTGGTGAACGGGTTTTGATGATTGTTTACTTCACGGTTCGGGCATTCTCTCTTGAAATGACCACGTTCTTTACACTTGAAACACGTAACTTTCGATTTGTCGAACCCTAACTTCTAATCAGGACCTGAGAGACTGTTTCTGCCTGTGATCTCCATAAAGTGTTGTGCCCTTCTAACCAAACTTTCCATTCCCCATTTTATATCAATCAATTCAAGCTCTTCCGGGTCGATCTGGTCGTAATCCTCTTTTGTCATATCGGGATTACCAATCCTACCCGCCACTAATCCTTCATAAGCCTCTAGAACGGAAGCAAGTAACGCAATGTGTTGTTTTGCAGCTGTTCAGTAATTTCATTTCCATTCTTAATATTCACCGCAATGTTGCAATGCACCCCAGAAACATAAGCCTGATTATTTGAACTTGTAGAGCTTTGAGGTGAAGACTGCTCTTGAGCTTTGAAGTTTGGATCATAGTTCACAAATGGTGAAGGCTTGTTTGATTGTGGAGTGTTTGTAGAACCACTCGAATTTGTATCAGCACTAAAACCCGTCTGTATCTTTGGACTTTGATTTGTTGCTACAAGAGTGCTTCCTTTGTAATAAAGAGATATGTCTTGCTGCACATTTGCTGAATTCATTTTCTTTATCTTCAACAATTCCAACTCATAAGCCTCTATTTTCTCGATAAATGAACTAAGATTCAAATTCACAAAGTCCGAGTTGTTTTTCAGCATCATCAAGTATGTTCCCCATTCATCATAGGGTAATACGTCGGACAACTTGTCGATCCACTCCTCGTTTGTCTTTGTAATCTCCAATCTTTTCATCTCTACCACAAGATGGCAATAACGTTCAATTAACTGCTTCGTTGTTTCACCCTTCATCCCGGTGAAGATGTCGAACTCTTTCTTGATCAGGGCTTTCTTACTTTTGAGCATCGAGACACTGCCTTGGAACTTCAATTTTAATGCTTACCACATTGATTGTGAGTTGTCATCGTGTTGTAATAGTACCAGAATATCTTCTTTTATGGCCTGTTGGAGAATACTGACCATCTTCTTTTCAGCCTTAAAATCACTCTGTTCGGTTTCAGTCAAACTTCCAATGCCTTTCTCTAAGCCCAATCCATCAACAGGTGGAACATATTTCTTTTCTATCTTCATCCAACACTCAAAATGGTTGGCTTGGACCCAATTCTTGAAACGACTCGACCATCCAACATATTCATCCAAGTTCAAAAGTTTTGGCGGTTTCTGCATAGTTCCTAGCTCATTCTCCATGTTGACATTTTGAACTATGCTACCCGATGTTTGTCCTGCTGCCATACCACTGTCGGCGAAGAAGTTGTAGAAATCTTGGTTTTCCATTTTTAGTGACAAATTTCCAAAAATGTTTAACTTTTTGATTAACAGATTGTTTTTATCAAAAACTTTTAACACAAACTGAGTTTCCAACACTCGATTACGTACGAAATGGACTAAACGCTCAAAACATGATTTTACACTAAAACAGGTCAAATAAGCGAAACCAGACTCTTTGTGTATGTATAAGCGAAACCTGGTAATGACCTAATAAGCGAAATCAGAATGTATGTATAAGCGAAACCACTTAGTGTTCATAAAAGCGAAACTAGATAATGACCAAATGAGCGAAATCACTTAATGGACTTATAAGCGAAACCTCTAAGTAACTAAAAAGCAGAACCACTAAACTGACACTTGGAGCGAAACCTATGAGCGAAACCCCTGATTTCTAATGCCATAAAAGCGAAACCTCTCAAGATGACACAAAAGCAGAACCTATTCACGAGCCATTTTAAGTCACTTTTAAGCTGTTTTTAGGTCTGGATTTCTCAAGGGTTTGTTAATAATCAGTTTTACACTATATACTCAAATCTCAGTCCATTTTGTCTGTCGGAAAGGTCTGAAACTCAAAAAGTGCTAGAAAAAGGCTTTGATTCAGGTCAACTAGCTCACAACTGGCTCTGGTACCAATTGTAGGACCGTTATTGACAGTCGTGTGAGTCAATCAGAGCTAGCAACTACAGAAAATGCAGCGGAAATACAAAATCGGCATGAATCAAAGCAGAAATGGAGTAGAAACAGAAGTAGATCACTTTAATACGGTTTTCTCATTAATCTTTCACAAAATACACGAGCAGCAGTTCGGCTACACGGGAGACATGAACGTACATAATGAGAAAACAACTAGGGTATTTATAGGGATGGAGGTTTCACTTATGTGACCATGTCCATAAAAGCGAAACCATCAAGTTAAGGTTTCGCTTTTATGGCACATGACCATATAAGCGAAATATCAACATGAAAACCTAACTTTTACACTTTCAACCCCTATACAATACATATTTAACACATCTAGACCCTGTACATTGATCAACTAAGACTAAGACGTAGGCTTTAGACATTCGTGCACCAACAAGATCCTTGACAGTTGCATCATGAAACATATCATAGTCTTCATCAGGAAGAATGTCATCCTTGAGTTCACCATGAATGTTAGGAAAGCCTTCAAATAGTTCAGGAAGAGTGGTTTTCTTTGGCTTTGACATCTCTGCATCATCTGGAATAGGAATTTTTGGATTTTCTGGTGGTGGTGGTGGTGTAGATACTCTTTCATCAGTAATAATAACTTCATCATCATCACCAGCTTTCTTTTCAATTCTCACATATTTTGGGCTTTCAGGAGCTTTCTCTTTCTCAGCTTCAGGCTTTTCAACACATTGAACCTCAGCTTCAGGAATACTTTCAGTTTGAACCTTTTGAGCCTCAACTACTAGACCTTTACCACTTTGCAATTCAGGCATAGAAGCTGACCTTTTTCTAGCTCTGACGCTTCTTGGAATTACTCCTGTTTGAATAGCTTTGCGCTTCTTAATGACTTTCTTTTTCTCTGCTTGTGGTGTAGGAATGTATGTCTCATCCTCTTCATCAGAACCCTTCTTCTTTTTCTGAGGCTTCTTTTTCAAGGTAACCTTTCCAAGACCAATCGTTGACTTATCAACCTCAAATTCTGTTTCAGTTGATTCATCATCAGCATCACTTGAATCTGTGTGAGCAACGCCTTCAGGTTCCTTTTCTTTAACACTTCCTGCTTGAACATTCTTTGAAGATTCAGCAATCTTTTCAACACTTGAACCTTGATCCTTTGCAGCTTTAGCATCTTCTTCATTTCTCTTTATAAAATCATCAAATGTCTCATTCAACAAATCAACACCCTGCTGCACTAGCCCTGTAGGATCTATCACTATTTCATCCATAAGTCTCGGTGGAGATTTCTTCTTTGAAGGCCCTGCAAAACAAGCATTTAAACATTCATTAGTAAGATGTAACATTAAATATACTAACTTTTCTAATGACTCCCCCTTTCAACTATACCCTTAACAACAATCTTTGGTGTAGAAACTATAGGTGCACTCACAGTTGGAGAAGCCTTAGGTGTTCTCTTCCTCTTGCCATCCTTCACAAACCAGTATCTAAGCTTCTTTTCATGCATCTCACTTAATTTTTCAGTCTCATCCTCTGAGTTGCTATTCTCGTGCCTCCAAGCATCATTTTCTAGTGCCACATAACTTGGATTGGCAATCTTACAAATCATTTTCTTAATTCTTGGTTCTGATTCATCTTTCTTCAGCTTATATTTATTTAATCTACTCAAAGTCTCAGCTGTCATATGATGTAGATCTAACTCATCTTCAGAATCCTTCACAAGATCATTCACTTGATCATCAATCAACATTTGTATAAACCTGGGGTACATAATGTACTTCTCACCCCTGATATTATCAACCATATGATCAAATATCACTTGAGAAATATTGTAAGGCTTGTTAAGCACCAAACAAGTGATGATATTCATGATATAGTCTGACGGTTCATCGTATTCCCCCTTTCTGTGAGATAAGGCATGTATTACACAGTGAACTACGAACTTGTAAGGTCGACAAAACTTAGACTTAAGATATTTATCATTCACATGTGCAGAGAATCCCATTCTAAACCATAATCCCTTGCACAACCTTTCAGGAACGATAGTAGGAACATCATCACTATCTCCTAAGTCTAATACTCGTCTCACGTCCCCTACATTAAATTTAACCTCAATATCTATATCTTTATCATTCTCGTCTTTCTTTTGAACAGCAGAATATATCGTCTTTTCCTTTTCATCATACCTCACCGATTTCCAGAACACTCTAACATGAGACTCATACACTATTGTCCTATCAGTTAAAGCCTTGTTAATCCTGCTTTCCCTTAAAAACTTTTCCGTATCCTTAAACGGTGTCATGTTTGCATAATTCTCATCTAGAATACAATAGATGTTGTGAGAATAATGCCAATCTGATGCTCTTGCCTGCAAGAATAATCAACGTTAGAGTATGCACAAAGTTCGAGGCACAAAGTAAAAAGTGACAAAAAATTTGAAAAACTCAAAAATTTTCTAACTCTGGAATCACACTTATACACTACTCAGTACTGAGGATCGGATCGCCATCCGAACGGATGGCCATCCAATCGGATGGTCATCCAATCAAATGAGACATCACTTTTAAATCACGTCAAACAACAACATGTGCCTTTGGATTGGATGGCCATCCGATCGGATTGTCAACCGATCGGATTGTCACTCGATCCATGTGAATAACAATTCAGCACCTTTGACAAGTCAACCAATAGAATGAGTGATTTGGATCGGATGGCCATTCGATCAGATTGCCATTCGATCAATGACAGGTAAGCACAGTGATGAACATTAAAGTCATAATGTATTTTGGATCGGATGGCCCTCTGATTGGATTGCCATCCGATCAGATTGCCATTCGATCAAAATGACAAACAGATAGGCACAAGAATCAGGCAAACATATGAATGAGTGTTTTGGATCGGATGGCCATCCGATCGAGTTGCCATTTTTTTTCCAAAACAACTTGTTAACAGATAAAGCAAGAATATTATCCCAGCACTTAGAAAAAAATTTCAAACACAAAAAAATATGCATTGGATCGGATGGCCATCCGATCGAACTGCCATTCGATCAACAGACATGAAGAACAGTTTGAATATCTCATGAACATCAAAAAAAAAAAAAAATTCTAACAATTTCACAAAATTGAACACATTTTCACATAGAGTTTTTGCCGATTTACAAAGCCCTTTGTTCAGATTTCTATAAAACTCAGTCGTTTGGGTTTAATTTGGCTTTAAGTGGATCGACAACCGACAACTGTTCAAGATCAAATCTCCAAATCTATGGTGTTTCAACCAAATTCCTTCAGTGAATCTATAGATCTAAGGCCGATCTACAAAACCCTATGTTTGGATTGAATCAAAACAACTTAATCAAGCCTAGATCTAAGATCTTATACTAACAGCCGCCGATACCAAGTTTAACCATCAAAAACTTCAAACATTAACAATGAAAGTCAGGGATCTTACCTTTCCCATAGTGAAGATTGAGCAAGCCAATAATCCTATGTAATCTTGGAAAGCAAGAGTGAGAATCAAGCAAGAAAAGTTTGAGTGTGTTTGGGTGTGTGTCGGAAGGACGTTCGATCGAAAAGGTTTGACTGAACACCTTGACCTCTATTTATAGACATGACACCTATCGGATGGCCATCCGGTCGGATTGCCATTCGATCCAAACACCCTTTTGACTTATTGACCATTTTGACTTTTTGATGTTTTATCAGGTTTGGTCAGTTTTAGAAATCCACTTAAGTATCTAGGTCCAAGTTAATGACCCTAGGCACTTGATTTGTCTACCAAGTCCAAGTGAATGACCTTGGTTGGCCCGAAACAAAACAATTGACAATTTGTTCAAACTTTTTCAAACATTTTTCTGAAAAATTTGTACAAGTGTCAACTTAATGAAATTGTTGTGACAATGAATATTCAAAACTTGTTTCAAGATTAGCTCCCAACCCTGTTGTCCAGTTCAGAAACTTCCTGTTTTGCTACATGACTAAGAGTCTGAAGATTAGCTTCCTACCTTGGTTTGTCGAAAAGCTAAAGAAGAAATGTAAAATCTTTTTGAGATTTTTAAGAAAGTTTAAACTAGAACACTACGAAATCTTTTTGGGTTTTAATGTTAAACTGAAAAGAAATGCAGTAAAGTAAACTATTTACAAACATATTTTTGGTGAGCGTGTTAGAGGATCATATCAGCTACCGAAAAGTTACAAGTACCGTTGAGCTTATTACACACTAAGTATTTAACAATTCACTTAGATTGCCGATATACTGATCCTTTTAAATTTTCACACAAATTTCAACTTATTCAGGATACGAATTAGTGTTTTAAGAACTTAACTTATACGCGTGTCCCACATCATAATATACTCTCGTATCCAGATTTCTATATTCAGTCTTCCAAGTGAACGTACAATAATGATATCTGCAAAGGGTAGTGTGAGGCCATGAGAGCTCAGGTTAGAACTTCCGTTCAGACAGAGAGATGATGGCTCGACTTTAGGTGTGTCCCGTTTGGGGATCTTTTCTTCAACAACACATGATTAGCATTTTGCAATGTTTCATCATTTTTTTATGCTGAGGGGAGACTTTAAAGATTAAAGCAGTGCAGAATATTATACGAGGACTAGGCTATTGCTTCCGCAAAATCAGAAGTCCTGGTATAATACCCCAGATATCATCAAGCACATAGACCTAGTATGTCAGAAATAGAAAATCTTTCAAACAAGATTTCAGGGGTTACCTATATATCAGAGAGATGTTCCCCACGAAATAAGCAATATATGATTTTTAGGTTTATATCCCGAACAAATTTACTAAATGTGTAAAAACCTATCGGCATATCATCAGCGAGACTGTCTAATGCTTTTAAACATTACAAGGCTTTAGCATACCGTAATTGTCTAGCTGACGTCCTATCATTTCCCCTTTTTACACAAACTCTTTTTGGGTTTTCTATTGTTTTTGGATTTTGAAAATATCTAATGTTTTTGGATTTTTGCATTTTTTATTGTTTTTGTATTTTTTGAAAATATATCTATCTCCCCCTAAATACCAAAACAACTAAAAAGACGACAAACCAGTGAAGCCTGCTTCTCAACATCATCTGCAGTGGTTTTCTCATCAACTCCAAGTAACTCCTCCGCATCCAACAATAGCTTCATACCATTCAGTTTTAATAGTTATTGAAAACAAGAATTATCAAAAGCTTTGGTATGTAAGTCTGCCTTTTGTTCGTCGGTGTAGATTTTGTCAATTTGTATCAACTTCTTTTCGAAATAATCTCGGATGAAGTGATGACGAATTTCAATATGTTTAGTTTTAGCGTGATGTACCGGATTTTTCGTTATGTTGATTGCAGCCTCATTATCAACAAAAATAAGAGAAGTAAGAAATTGCAAACCGTAATCGCGCATCTGTTGCTGAATCCACAAGATCTGAGAGCAGCAGCTGCTGGCAGATACGTACTCTGCTTCACACGTTGAAAGAGCAACAGAGGTTTGCTTCTTACATTGCCACGTGACCAATCGGGGTCCGAAGAATTGGCATCCTGCAGTTGTTGATTTTGCATTGATTTTGCAGCAACCGAAGTCAGAATCTGAGTATCCTTCGAGCGTGAAGTCACCATCTTTGGGAAACTACAACCCCTGGCTTGGGGTTCCTTTCAGGTAGCGTAGGATCCTCTTGACGATAGACATGTGCGAGGCTCTAGGACTCGACTGATATCGGACTGCGGGGCAAGTTGGGTGCATTATATCTGGCCTTGATGCAATCAAGTACATCAGCGAACCAATCATTGAGCGGTATAGCATCTCGTCGACCTTCTCTCCGGTGAGATCAGGGTTGATACTATGATTCGTTGCTAATGGGGTGGACATTGGAGCCGTCTCGGACATCCCAAATTTCTCCAGAACATCGTAAATGTACTTCGTTTGATGTATGAATGTTCTCTCAGGCATTTGATCAACCTAGAGCCCTAGGAAGAACTTCATCTCACCCATTGACGACATCTCGAACTTCTGCTTCATCACTTGTTTGAAATCTTTGTAGAGTTCTTCGTTTGTTGACCCAAAAATAATGTCATCAACATATATATGGACGATCAGAAGATGACCAGCGACTTCCTTCATGAAAAGAGTGGCGTCCACCTTGCCTCAGATAAAGCAGTTGGCAAGCAAGTGTTGAGAGAGCGTCTCGTACCAGGCTCTCGGGACCTAATGTAAACCATACAGCGCTTTGTCCAGGAGGTAGACCTTGTCTTTGTGAATTGGGTCGGTGAAGCCCGTGGCTGTCCGACGTAGACCTCCTCTTTCACTTTTCTGTAAAGGAATGCCGACTTGACATCTAGCTGGTATACTTTGAAACCTTTCCATGAAGCGAAAGCAAGGAAAATTCTGATGGCTTCATGTCGAGCAACCGGAGCGTAAACCTCTGTGAAGTCTATCCCCTCTTGTTAACTAAAGCCTTGGACTACGAGTCGAGCTTTCTTTCAGACAATAACTCCTCGGTCGTCTCTTTTGCATTTAAACACCCACTTCATGTTTATCTTTCTGTGACCGTCAGGCAGATCCACAAGCTTCCAAACTCCAAGTTTTTCGAATTGACCCAGCTCTTCCTGCATAGCATTGACCCATGATTCTTCCGTCAGTGCCTCTTTGTATGTTCGCGATTTGATCTGCGAAACAAAGCAACTGACTAAGAATTCAGTTTGTAATGGAGCAATTTTAGTGTAAAAACAAGTAAGGCCATGGTCAATCTGGCTTCTTGCGCGAACGCCTAACTGCAGCTCTCCTATTATCAACTCCTCAGGGTGGTATGAAAGAGTCCTCGGCATAACTTCACCAGGAACATCCACCTCGCCTTCCAAATTAGTAACATTCTGATCCGCAACTTGTTCATTGTCAAGAACTGTCTGATATGAAGATTGGATCTGCTCCCCCTCAGATTCTGAATCACCACATTCAAAAGTAGGAACATCATCAGATTCTGATTCATCATCATTGACTGCCGTCTGATTTTCTGAAGCAGGCTCGCGTTCCGAATTTGTCGGAGTTTGCTGAACTTCATCATTCTCTCCAGCTTTACTGGGACCAGCTTCAACATCATTGGAAGTTTGATGTTGACGTTTAGAAGACCTTGCTGGAAATCTTCCGTGAGATGCTTCATACTCTCGTAAAATATCTAATTCATCGAAGTACTTTGGCTCTTCTTCTATTAAATGAATCCCATAAGGCATCATAGTTGAATCGCCATGAGTTTGCGGGCTTCTGTGGAGGTATTGTGTAGCCTTGACATTCAACGTGTTGTGCTTCGATGATCCTTTTGAGACTTGGAACAAAGACGCGTCTTAGTGGACTGAAATACCCCACGAAGATACCTTCTATGCTCTTTGACCCAAATTTTCCGTCATGATCTAGAACTGTGCAGGGTGACCCGAACGGCTCTAGATATTCAAGATTTGGCTTGCGATTGTTTATCAACTCGAAACATGTTTTGTTGTGCTTCTTCACAGTAAGTACCCGGTTGAGTGTATAGCAAGCGACTGATACTGCTTCTGCCCAGAAATTGATTGGTAACTTTGAATCAGCTAGAATCTTTCTCGGCGTTTCGATCAGCGTTCTACTCTTTCTTTCTACAACTCCATTCTGTTGTGGAGTATATGGTGCGCTGAATTCTTGCAATATACCTCGTCGATCACATAATTCCTTCATTCTATTGTTTTTGAATTCCGTACCATTGTCACTTCTTAGTCTTCGAATGCGAGTTTGGTACAGATTCTCTATCTTTCTAAAATGCTTCAGCAAACTCTCAAATGTCTAGTCCTTTGACTTTAGGAACATTACCCACGAGAATCTCGAATAATCATCGGTAAGCACCAAGCAGTAGAGATCACCAGTATGTGAAGTCTTTCTAGTGGCTTCGAGACTGAGTTCATCTTTTTACCCGGATGGGATTTCTTCCGTTGTTTACCCTTTATACAACTGATACACTCCCCCTCAAGATGAAAAATCTTCAAATGAACACCTTTAACTAGATCATTATGCACCAGGTAGTTCATCTTTCATAGGTGAATGTGGCCCATCTTTCGATGCCACAACTCTGACTCCTTTTCGGTAGCTCTTGATACGAAGCACTGTGGTTGACCCATGGTAGTTGTAGCAACTCTCATATCCAACACGTACAGATTATTAACCCTTGGTGCTCGCATGATGATCCACTCCTCGGGGATGACAAACCCCGGCTTCAGGATCAGACATTCCTTGTCAGTGAAATGTGTCGAATACATTCTGTCACAAATTTGAGAAATGTTAAGCAAATTGTTCTCTAGCTCTGCTATGTAGTTGACTCTCTCAAATGTAATGACACCATTTGATAACGTCCCTTACCCTATAATACGTCCTCCTTGATTTCCTACGAAACCGACATATCCACCGTTGAACCCTCTAACATCGTATAACAGGGCCTTTCTCCCTGTCATGTGCCGGGATGCTCCACTATCCATAATCCACCTTGAGATAGATCTCGGGAGCTCCTGCACATTTCACAAACATTTAGTTAGATTTTGAAGCAACCCAAGCCTCCTTTGACTTGGGTAGCTTGATGTGGGTTGTTGAAGTGTACAATGGTGGGAAATTTTTGTCATTCATTTCAAGACTCTCTTTAGACCCAACCTCAACCTCTTTATATGAAAAGAATTCATTTTTTGGAGGTTGACCAGATGGTTGGTCTTTCTTTGCAACATACTTCTTCTTTGGTGAAGTCGAAGTTTATTTCTCAAGTTTTTCGTACAAATCCAAAGGTACATCCATCTTAATCGGTTCGATCAATGACAGCTAAGCACAGTGATGAACATTAAAGTCATAATGTATTTTGGATCGGATGGCCCTCTGATTGGATTGCCATCCGATCAGATTGCCATTCGATCAAAATGACAAACAGATAGGCACAAGAATCAGGCAAACATATGAATGAGTGTTTTGGATCGGATGGCCATCCGATCGAGTTGCCATTTTTTTTCCAAAACAACTTGTTAACAGATAAAGCAAGAATATTATCCCAGCACTTAGAAAAAAATTTCAAACACAAAAAAATATGCATTGGATCGGATGGCCATCCGATCGGATTGCCATCCGATCGAACTGCCATTCGATCAACAGACATGAAGAACAGTTTGAATATCTCATGAACATCAAAAAAAAAAAAATTCTAACAATTTCACAAAATTGAACACATTTTCACATAGAGTTTTTGCCGATTTACAAAGCCCTTTGTTCAGATTTCTATAAAACTCAGTCGTTTGGGTTTAATTTGGCTTTAAGTGGATCGACAACCGACAACTGTTCAAGATCAAATCTCCAAATCTATGGTGTTTCAACCAAATTCCTTCAGTGAATCTATAGATCTAAGGCCGATCTACAAAACCCTATGTTTGGATTGAATCAAAACAACTTAATCAAGCCTAGATCTAAGATCTTATACTAACAGCCGCCGATACCAAGTTTAACCATCAAAAACTTCAAACATTAACAATGAAAGTCAGGGATCTTACCTTTCCCATAGTGAAGATTGAGCAAGCCAATAATCCTATGTAATCTTGGAAAGCAAGAGTGAGAATCAAGCAAGAAAAGTTTGAGTGTGTTTGGGTGTGTGTCGGAAGGACGTTCGATCGAAAAGGTTTGACTGAACACCTTGACCTCTATTTATAGACATGACACCTATCGGATGGCCATCCGGTCGGATTGCCATTCGATCCAAACACCCTTTTGACTTATTGACCATTTTGACTTTTTTGATGTTTTATCAGGTTTGGTCAGTTTTAGAAATCCACTTAAGTATCTAGGTCCAAGTTAATGACCCTAGGCACTTGATTTGTCTACCAAGTCCAAGTGAATGACCTTGGTTGGCCCGAAACAAAACAATTGACAATTTGTTCAAACTTTTTCAAACATTTTTCTGAAAAATTTGTACAAGTGTCAACTTAATGAAATTGTTGTGACAATGAATATTCAAAACTTGTTTCAAGATTAGCTCCCAACCCTGTTGTCCAGTTCATAAACTTCCTGTTTTGCTACATGACTAAGAGTCTGAAGATTAGCTTCCTACCTTGGTTTGTCGAAAAGCTAAAGAAGAAATGTAAAATCTTTTTGAGATTTTTAAGAAAGTTTAAACTAGAACACTACGAAATCTTTTTGGGTTTTAATGTTAAACTGAAAAGAAATGCAGTAAAGTAAACTATTTACAAACATATTTTTGGTGAGCGTGTTAGAGGATCATATCAGCTACCGAAAAGTTACAAGTACCGTTGAGCTTATTACACACTAAGTATTTAACAATTCACTTAGATTGCCGATATACTGATCCTTTTAAATTTTCACACAAATTTCAACTTATTCAGGATACGAATTAGTGTTTTAAGAACTTAACTTATACGCGTGTCCCACATCATAATATACTCTCGTATCCAGATTTCTATATTCAGTCTTCCAGGTGAACGTACAATAATGATATCTGCAAAGGGTAGTGTGAGGCCATGAGAGCTCAGGTTAGAACTTCCGTTCAGACAGAGAGATGATGGCTCGACTTTAGGTGTGTCCCGTTTGGGGATCTTTTCTTCAACAACACATGATTAGCATTTTGCAATGTTTCATCATTTTTTTATGCTGAGGGGAGACTTTAAAGATTAAAGCAGTGCAGAATATTATACGAGGACTAGGCTATTGCTTCCGCAAAATCAGAAGTCCTGGTATAATACCCCAGATATCATCAAGCACATAGACCTAGTATGTCAGAAATAGAAAATCTTTCAAACAAGATTTCAGGGGTTACATATATATCAGAGAGATGTTCCCCACGAAATAAGCAATATATGATTTTTAGGTTTATATCCCGAACAAATTTACTAAATGTGTAAAAACCTATCGGCATATCATCAGCGAGACTGTCTAATGCTTTTAAACATTACAAGGCTTTAGCATACCGTAATTGTCTAGCTGACGTCCTATCATTTCCCCTTTTTACACAAACTCTTTTTGGGTTTTCTATTGTTTTTGGATTTTGAAAATATCTAATGTTTTTGGATTTTTGCATTTTTTATTGTTTTTGTATTTTTTGAAAATATATCTATCTCCCCCTAAATACCAAAACAACTAAAAAGACGACAAACCAGTGAAGCCTGCTTCTCAACATCATCTGCAGTGGTTTTCTCATCAACTCCAAGTAACTCCTCCGCATCCAACAATAGCTTCATACCATTCAGTTTTAATAGTTATTGAAAACAAGAATTATCAAAAGCTTTGGTATGTAAGTCTGCCTTTTGTTCGTCGGTGTAGATTTTGTCAATTTGTATCAACTTCTTTTCGAAATAATCTCGGATGAAGTGATGACGAATTTCAATATGTTTAGTTTTAGCGTGATGTACCGGATTTTTCGTTATGTTGATTGCAGCCTCATTATCAACAAAAATAAGAGAAGTAAGAAATTGCAAACCGTAATCACGCATCTGTTGCTGAATCCACAAGATCTGAGAGCAGCAGCTGCTGGCAGATACGTACTCTGCTTCACACGTTGAAAGAGCAACAGAGGTTTGCTTCTTACATTGCCACGTGACCAATCGGGGTCCGAAGAATTGGCATCCTGCAGTTGTTGATTTTGCATTGATTTTGCAGCAACCGAAGTCAGAATCTGAGTATCCTTCGAGCGTGAAGTCACCATCTTTGGGAAACTACAACCCTAGGCTTGGGGTTCCTTTCAGGTAGCGTAGGATCCTCTTGACGATAGACATGTGCGAGGCTCTAGGACTCGACTGATATCGGACTGCGGGGCAAGTTGGGTGCATTATATCTGGCCTTGATGCAGTCAAGTACATCAGCGAACCAATCATTGAGCGGTATAGCATCTCGTCGACCTTCTCTCCGGTGAGATCAGGGTTGATACTATGATTCGTTGCTAATGGGGTGGACATTGGAGCCGTCTCGGACATCCCAAATTTCTCCAGAACATCGTAAATGTACTTCGTTTGATGTATGAATGTTCTCTCAGGCATTTGATCAACCTAGAGCCCTAGGAAGAACTTCATCTCACCCATTGACGACATCTCGAACTTCTGCTTCATCACTTGTTTGAAATCTTTGTAGAGTTCTTCGTTTGTTGACCCAAAAATAATGTCATCAACATATATATGGACGATCAGAAGATGACCAGCGACTTCCTTCATGAAAAGAGTGGCGTCCACCTTGCCTCAGATAAAGCAGTTGGCAAGCAAGTGTTGAGAGAGCGTCTCGTACCAGGCTCTCGGGACCTAATGTAAACCATACAGCGCTTTGTCCAGGAGGTAGACCTTGTCTTTGTGAATTGGGTCGGTGAAGCCCGTGGCTGTCCGACGTAGACCTCCTCTTTCACTTTTCTGTAAAGGAATGCCGACTTGACATCTAGCTGGTATACTTTGAAACCTTTCCATGAAGCGAAAGCAAGGAAAATTCTGATGGCTTCATGTCGAGCAACCGGAGCGTAAACCTCTGTGAAGTCTATCCCCTCTTGTTAACTAAAGCCTTGGACTACGAGTCGAGCTTTCTTTCAGACAATAACTCCTCGGTCGTCTCTTTTGCATTTAAACACCCACTTCATGTTTATCTTTCTGTGACCGTCAGGCAGATCCACAAGCTTCCAAACTCCAAGTTTTTCGAATTGACCCAGCTCTTCCTGCATAGCATTGACCCATGATTCTTCCGTCAGTGCCTCTTTGTATGTTCGCGATTTGATCTGCGAAACAAAGCAACTGACTAAGAATTCAGTTTGTAATGGAGCAATTTTAGTGTAAAAACAAGTAAGGCCATGGTCAATCTGGCTTCTTGCGCGAACGCCTAACTGCAGCTCTCCTATTATCAACTCCTCAGGGTGGTATGAAAGAGTCCTCGGCATAACTTCACCAGGAACATCCACCTCGCCTTCCAAATTAGTAACATTCTGATCCGCAACTTGTTCATTGTCAAGAACTGTCTGATATGAAGATTGGATCTGCTCCCCCTCAGATTCTGAATCACCACATTCAAAAGTAGGAACATCATCAGATTCTGATTCATCATCATTGACTGCCGTCTGATTTTCTGAAGCAGGCTCGCGTTCCGAATTTGTCGGAGTTTGCTGAACTTCATCATTCTCTCCAGCTTTACTGGGACCAGCTTCAACATCATTGGAAGTTTGATGTTGACGTTTAGAAGACCTTGCTGGAAATCTTCCGTGAGACGCTTCATACTCTCGTAAAATATCTAATTCATCGAAGTACTTTGGCTCTTCTTCTATTAAATGAATCCCATAAGGCATCATAGTTGAATCGCCATGAGTTTGCGGGCTTCTGTGGAGGTATTGTGTAGCCTTGACATTCAACGTGTTGTGCTTCGATGATCCTTTTGAGACTTGGAACAAAGACGCGTCTTAGTGGACTGAAATACCCCACGAAGATACCTTCTATGCTCTTTGACCCAAATTTTCCGTCATGATCTAGAACTGTGCAGGGTGACCCGAACGGCTCTAGATATTCAAGATTTGGCTTGCGATTGTTTATCAACTCGAAACATGTTTTGTTGTGCTTCTTCACAGTAAGTACCCGGTTGAGTGTATAGCAAGCGACTGATACTGCTTCTGCCCAGAAATTGATTGGTAACTTTGAATCAGCTAGAATCTTTCTCGGCGTTTCGATCAGCGTTCTACTCTTTCTTTCTACAACTCCATTCTGTTGTGGAGTATATGGTGCGCTGAATTCTTGCAATATACCTCGTCGATCACATAATTCCTTCATTCTATTGTTTTTGAATTCCGTACCATTGTCACTTCTTAGTCTTCGAATGCGAGTTTGGTACAGATTCTCTATCTTTCTAAAATGCTTCAGCAAACTCTCAAATGTCTAGTCCTTTGACTTTAGGAACATTACCCACGAGAATCTCGAATAATCATCGGTAAGCACCAAGCAGTAGAGATCACCAGTATGTGAAGTCTTTCTAGTGGCTTCGAGACTGAGTTCATCTTTTTACCCGGATGGGATTTCTTCCGTTGTTTACCCTTTATACAACTGATACACTCCCCCTCAAGATGAAAAATCTTCAAATGAACACCTTTAACTAGATCATTATGCACCAGGTAGTTCATCTTTCATAGGTGAATGTGGCCCATCTTTCGATGCCACAACTCTGACTCCTTTTCGGTAGCTCTTGATACGAAGCACTGTGGTTGACCCGTGGTAGTTGTAGCAACTCTCATATCCAACACGTACAGATCATTAACCCTTGGTGCTCGCATGATGATCCACTCCTCGGGGATGACAAACCCCGGCTTCAGGATCAGACATTCCTTGTCAGTGAAATGTGTCGAATACATTCTGTCACAAATTTGAGAAATGTTAAGCAAATTGTTCTCTAGCTCTGCTATGTAGTTGACTCTCTCAAATGTAATGACACCATTTGATAACGTCCCTTACCCTATAATACGTCCTCCTTGATTTCCTACGAAACCGACATATCCACCGTTGAACCCTCTAACATCGTATAACAGGGCCTTTCTCCCTGTCATGTGCCGGGATGCTCCACTATCCATAATCCACCTTGAGATAGATCTCGGGAGCTCCTGCACATTTCACAAACATTTAGTTAGATTTTGAAGCAACCCAAGCCTCCTTTGACTTGGGTAGCTTGATGTGGGTTGTTGAAGTGTACAATGGTGGGAAATTTTTGTCATTCATTTCAAGACTCTCTTTAGACCCAACCTCAACCTCTTTATATGAAAAGAATTCATTTTTTGGAGGTTGACCAGATGGTTGGTCTTTCTTTGCAACATACTTTTTCTTTGGTGAAGTCGAAGTTTATTTCTCAAGTTTTTCGTACAAATCCAAAGGTACATCCATCTTAATCGGTTTGGTTGAAGATGGTTGTTTTGCTGCAAGACCAGAAACCTTTGGTTTTGTCTCGACTGATGTCTTTGATTCAGATTTTGGCTTCCATGTCTGTTGTGAAGATGCAAACCGTTTATAAAAATGATCAGTTTTCTTTACGGTCTGTTTTACGGGTTCAGTTTTAACCTTGATGTTTTCATTTTTCAAAATCTTCTTTTCAACAAACATTGGTGCTTTGCATTTGACATCATTCTTCTTTCTCGAATTCTCAACAACCACAGACTTAGGTTTTAAGTTGGTGCACTTTTGTGCAATGTGTCCAACTTCGTTGCATTTGAAGCAAGTGCGGGTGTCAACTTCCCGACTTTTACCTTCAGTGTGAGGCTGTGAGGCTTTCTTTGCAAAAAATTCTTCATTTGTTATTGAAAAGATTTCCGATTCTTGCTCGGAAAGTGAGCTTGAACTCTTAATAAACACTTTCTTTTCGACAAACTTTTTGTTTTGAAAGTTCCTCTTTTGATTGTTTTTACCACCCTGATAACCACCCGACCATTTGTTTTGGTTGTTATTGTTACAACGTGGTGGCACAACAGGTTTCTTATAGTAAGATTTATCTCGTTCAAAGTTCAACAACCTTTTGGAACTCTTTAACCCTTCAATCTCAGAAACATCAATTTCAACAAGTTTGAAAACTTTCCTCAGCTTATCGACGTTCACATTCTCAATGGGAAACTCAATATCCGAGTATAACTTATCAGAACCAGACCTCTTATACATGACAAGAGTAGGTTCATCACTTGAGTTGTTCTGGGATTTTGGTTTCAGAATGTAGTTCAGAAAACAATATTCATCTTCACTCGAATCACTGTCTGATTTTAATACATTTTCAACAACATTCTTTACGACTTCAGATTGAACACTATCTTCATCAAGCGATGAAGTGAATGTGACATCAATTGTTTCTGGAAGGTTTTCAGCATTTGTTTTCTGACTTGTTTCAACTTCATTAGCCAACCAGACTGTTTCTTTGAAAAATTGTTTAGCACAGGCGGTGGAACTTGATGATAACCCACCCCCGTTCCATCCGAGTAGACATCCTCTCTAGCTTTGTTCTTCCCGATTGGTTTGGGAACGATGTGTTGAAGAACAAAGCTAGCTGAGTTGTAACTGGTCAATTTCAGATTGATTCTTTCATTTTCAATCTTAGCTTCTTGGAATCGAAGCTTAAGACTTGCGATCTCATCCAATTGCTGGTTGATTTGTTTTTCCTTTGCCTGAAGAACTCCAGAAAAATGAACATTTTCTTTGTAATTTTTACCATTTCGTTCGTCAGAATCCTTAACTGTTCTTTTCAATTTCTCAAAATTTTCAGAAATTTGTCTGTTTTCAAGAGTTAACTTTTCATTTTCTTTTTTAAAACGTTCAACATCATTTTTATCTTTTTCAATCTTTTCTGTTAATTCTTTTATTCTCTCATTTGAAGCCTTAAGCAGTTTATCTCGATTTAAAATTTGCTTTTCAACCATATCGACTTTTTCAACCAGATCTTGGATCTTTTTGAGTGAGAGATACGCATGTGTGCTGCAGACTTTGCATTCTTTCATGCAATTTCTGCAATCACTCTCTGTTTTAGCACAATCAGTCTTACCTGATTCATTGTTTGAACCACTACTACTAACCTTGTTTGTTGACTCAGAACTAGAAGTAGACTTGGAATCTGCCTCGAGTGCTTTTGCCATAAGAAATTTGTCGGCCATTTTTGTCAGGTTTTCTGCCGTTATTTCTTTTGTAGTATTAATGATCCCTTCATCTATCTTCTTTGACTTTAGCCTTTCTTCCTCGGCTTTCTTTGCCTCGTCTCTCTCTCTTTGTTCTTCAGTTTCTGCTATCGATTTTATGAGAGCAACGACTTCGACAGATGATGGTTCCACAATGATGTTGCCTTTTGGATCTAAGTAGCAATCACGGTCCGGATCCCATCTTTTTGCTCGTTTAGCTTCTTTCCAAGCTGCATAGATCTTTTCCTTCATATGTAATGCCAACATCTTTCGATGGATGTAATTTCTTTCTTCTGGTGTTTATTCAATTTGTGCCATAAATGCAAAACAAACTGCATCATCTTCTGGCAAGAACTCACTCCAATAGGAACCTTCATCATCCTGAATCACGGCTAAAGCTCTCGACTTTTCCTTTGGGGTCTCTTTGATTTGTTTCATTCTTGGTGGCTCCTCACAATTTCGATGGTAAATCGCCTTTTTATAGTAATCATCGTGAAAAGGATTTTCTGTTTCATTAGCTGTAGAGTTTCTACATTCACGCTTGAAGTGCCCCTACTGTTTACACTTGAAGCAGGTCACTTTGGATTTATCGAAACCCAGTTTCGTCGATGGACCTCCGATGGAATTTCTTCCTGTGATCTCCATAAACCTTTGCGCTCTTCGAACAACGCTCGCCATGCACCAACGTATATCGATCAACTCCATTTCCTCAGGATCTATCTGGTCGTAGTCCTCCTTTGTAAGATTTGTGTTTCAGATCTTTTCGGCTACCAGACTTTCACACGATTCTAAGATAGAAGCAAGGAACACCATTTGCTGTTTCGTTGTGTCTTCATTGAAGTTTTGAGTGTTGTTCAGGTTAACAGCGATGTTGCATTGAAAAACATTCTTGGGAACATTTTGTTGTTGTTGATTGCTTGGAACAGACGAAGAAGAACCACTATGATAACCACTGCTAGGTGATGAACTACTGTTTTTCTTTTCTTGAGTCACTGTGTTTGAGCTTTCAGCAGTAAATGCGGTTCTTGGTGATGTGGTTTTTGGAATCATACTACCCCTATAGTAGAGATCAACATTCTGTTGGTATGGGGTGCTGTTCAATTTGTTCATTTTCTTGATTTCCAATTCATGACTTTCGAATCTCTCGATCAACCAATCAACTGTTATTTATGCCATTGGTTTGGTATTTTTCAGCACCAGACCATAGTATAGCCAATCTCTCTCATCTGGTAGAGATTCAAATAACTTTTCAACCATCTCATCTTCGGCTATTGTAATCCCATATCTGACTAGTTCTACCTTCAGATGGCAAAACCTTTCAATCATATGTTTGACACTTTCATTTTTCATACATGCGAATAAGTCAAACTCCTTTTTCAACAGTCGTTTCTTGTTTTTCACAATTTCCTCTCCCTTAATACACTTCTTTTCCAGTTTAGCCCATAAATCTTTTGAATTAGTATAGTCAATCAGGGAAATAATATCGTCTCGGACTGATTAATGCAATAGGGCTATACACTTTTGTTCAGCAATAAACATCTCCTGTTCATTGTCAGCTAAGTTTTCATAATCTCGTCTTGCAATATTGTAACCATTCTTCATGCACCTCTAGCTCGGGTAAGCAAAAGCCTTCAACCATCCATCAAACCTTTCAGACCATCGGTTGTAATCCTTAATTGTCATCAACTTAGGTGGCTTGTTATATATCCTATAGGCATTATCAACACTGAGTGTGTCTTCAATCGCATTTGAAGCATTTTTCTGGTTCGTGATGGTGGTTGTGTTTGTGGATGCATCTCCTGTGTTGTATGCAAAAACATCATTGAACGGGTTCCAGAACTCGTCTCCCATCTTGAAAATCCTTAAAAATCAAACACTAGGAAAAATTTCACAAATTTCAAACAAACTGAACACTTGGATTGAATGGCCTTCTGATCGAATGGCGATTCGATCGGATGACACAAATGAACAGTAAACCAAGTTGTCAAGTATCGGATGGCACAAGTGTCGAATGGCGATCCGATCGGATGGTCGTTCATCGAAATGACTTGGCCTCTAAAACTCCTTAAATCACAACACTGATCCGATCGGATGTCAATCCGATCGAATGAGCGCGACCTCAGCAGGTGAAATGAGAACAGATCTAGTCCAATCCGATCGGATAAATGACGTCATCTTGTGCGAATAACACGACATGGTTTTTGATCAATTTGAAGCTGTTTTAGTCCGAATTTTTTAATGAAACTTTGTAGGATTGTTCTATTATCAATTCCGATCAGTTTGATATCAAATTTACTCAATTTCGTCCGTAAAATCTTGCTTAATTTTGAGATTTTCTGGTTTTTAAGGTGTGAAAATGTGAAAAATGCAAAAAATGAAGGAGAAGATGAAGAAATTGTCAGAATCTCCGGTGAGATTTGACTGAAATCTGCAGAAAATGGCTGAAATCTCGGTGAATTGTTGTTGCTATCTCCGATCCGGCTTCCTATTGCTCTTATACCACTTGTTAGGCCATGCGATCTGGATTTGTTCTAGTCGTAGAACATAGCGGAATCGATCAGTGGCGAGGTGCGGAATCCCTCAACACCATCTGAGAATCACTAACAACAATCTCAATGCTTAACATGTATGATTTCATTGAATGAGTATGAAAGTACAAGAGTTCCGGTAGACAATCAGACAGAGCTTCGCTTCAGCAATCCCGTAAAAAGTTCTAGACAACTAGCCTTACACTAGTATATATAGGCAAACAGGGAAGGGAGGAGTGTCACCCAATCGGATGGTCATCCGATCGGATGGCCATCCGTTCGGATGACACATGTCGTCTGATGGATTTCACTTAACATATTACACACCATTCCCTGTTTTGTCTAGATACACAATACATATACATACATATACAAAAACACACATATATGACAAAATGCATAAGACTCGATGCAGACGGAAGCTACAGGCATAATGCACTAACAGACGCCTCCTCAGATCACGCTCGGGTTCGTCAGAAGGCTCAACAGCATCGGGAGCTGGGGTTGAGGACATCAACCTGTAAACGAAAAATTAACATACGTTAATATTATATTATTATAATAAATCTGTTTTTTTTGCTGTAATATAGCAGGGTTTCTGTAAAAAGGGGCTGAAAATTTTTGTAAAAATTCAGAAACAGGCCTAGAAATTTATAAAAACCAAAACAAATAAAAAATACTCAAATCAGCTAGTATAAAAATAATTTTTTCGGTTATGAAAATTCAAGAAATAAACAAATAATTAGCCCGAATTCGAATAAATAAATGAAATAAAAATTTTACAAGTGTTTAAATAAGCTTGAGAACGAATGAATTAAATCAAAAACAAGAAATATTAACAAATAAATAAATAAATAATCAAGAAAATATTTACGAATATTAACAAGTATGTACACCGATAAGATATTGACTCGGGTCGTTCCTAAAGCTCACCACCTCCCCAGCAACGGCGCCAAAAACTTGACGTGTGCGTGTATATACAAGTTTTTACAATGAATTTTACACACGATTCGGTTTTAAATTTATAAAAATGATATATACTTCAACATTAAAACACACACGAAGAGGCAAGTGTACCCCGTCATACATGTAGTAAAGTATCGGTAAGAACCAAGTGTCGATCCAAGGATGTGGGCGGAGGAATAATACTAAACCTTTGTCGTTAAATTACCGGTTAAAAGATAAGCGAGTAGTTTGTTTAAACTAAAAATAAGACTTAAACATAAACTTTCAAAAACATAATAGACTCCAAATATGAAAATAAATAAATAGCCTTGCTTTATGAACAACCAAAGTATGTGAACTAAATCGGTTTCGCCATTTAAAACACTTGGTCAATTTTCCATTTTTCAAACACAATTAGTATCCCTTTCTGGAATCCTAAAATGACAACTCTTTGGAAAGTTAAAACGATAAACACACTTTAACCACCTAAAATTGTTCTTTAACGCCCAATTGACAAATGTCTATGAAAATCCCCTAAAGAAAAGTTAGTCATCCATTAGGAGTTTTCTAACTTCACTTAATCAAGGAAAGTGACACCGATAAACACAATGTAACCACCGAGACAAGCATAAACTAGATTAAATCACAACCGAGAAAGAAATTCACCATAAATTCACCAAGAAAGAAATTTTGGCCTAAACTACTAACCAAGTTAACAACTTATGTCAAGAATTCATAACAACACCATTTAACCCGTTAAGGTCCTTCCGTGAGAGAAAGCCTTCTTGATTAACATTAATTACCCCTTATTAAACCACTAACCATTTCTAGTATCATGGTGTAAACATGTTAAACAAGTTAAACAAGTTAATAGTTTACTAATACATGATTAATTAAGCTTCTTTTTGCAAATATCTCAACTAACCACATACTAATCATCCAAGATAATTAACTATAATCAAGAATTCAACATCAATAAACAAGGTTGCAAACTAATCATCAAGGATTAACATAGAAAATGCTTCAAGTGTCATTACAAACATAATTAATATACTAATGGTTGTTGTTAAGCAAGGATTACTAGTGTTTTTGCCATTACAAACATAATTAACATACTAATCGGTACAATGATGGCTTGATTCCGGGCAAAAGCTAAGCCTCCGGAGCCTGATAGATCGCTAGAAAAGCTCCCAAAAGTCCAGAGTTATGAACTGATTGCTCCATTCTGTTTTTTTATAACTTTTTCAGATTGCACGGTCGTGCTAATAAAGTGCAAGGTCGTGCACTTTAGTGCACTGTTCACCATACCTTGTGACATCAGCGAATCTTTGACCGGTCTTCAGATCGGCACGGGCGTGCCATATATTGCACGGTCGTGCATTACCGAGATGTGGCCGGCACGACCATCCGCACTGGCAGTGCATCCGAGATCAGAGGTTATGCACGGTCGTTCCATCTATCGCACGGTCGTGCATTCCCGAGGTTCACTTGCACGCCTGATCGCACTGGTAGTGCACTGCTGGGCTGGGGCTTGTCGTCGGATCGGCACGGGAGTGTCGATTATCAAACGGCCATGCGATTGCTGTCAGATTGTTTTCTTCACAGAATCCTCGTATCTCAGCCGTTTCACCCGGAAAATCCTCGTATTCTTCATCTTCTTTTTTAGCACGCTGTTTAAGGCCTGCAAACAAAAATATAACCGATTAAGTATCCAATTCTCGGTTTTACGGCCAAAAACGCGTAAAATGGGGGTAAAATGGGGGAATAAAGTATATGTATTTTGGTGAATATCAGACACCAAAAAATAAACACTAAAAAATGGCTATAATTTTGGTTCGACGATTCCATTCTTAGGTGGTTGGTTTGGCCCTTGTTCCTGTAACTCGTATCCTAGCCCAATATATCGCATTTTAATTTTACACCATTGTGAACCTTACGCCTTTTTTACTCTCTGATCGAGGTTATCGGCATTGAAAAATCTTCGTAACTAAATAACATGTGTATATGTAGACATTTAAGAGATATACAGTCAAGAAAATCAAGGGCAATGGTGATATATATGCGGATTAGACACAAAAACAAACACTCAACAAATGGCTACAATTTAGGGAATGTGTTTAGTGACGGCATCAGAATTCTAATTGATGGAGAAAGGTCTGGTGGCAAGAAAAGTTGCTTCTAGAAGATTGTCTAGTGTTTTCGCTCGACGATTCCATTCTTGGGTGGTTGGTTTAGCCGTTATTCTTGTAACTCGAATCCTAGCCCGGTTTATCCCATTTTAATTTTACACCATTGTGAACCTCACGCCTTTTTTACACTCTGATCGTGGTTCTCGGCATTGAAAAATCTTCGTAAACTAAATCACACGAGTATATGTTGACATTTAAGAGATATATAGTCAAGAAAATCAAGGGCAATGGCGATATATATGCGGATTAGACACCAAAAAAACACTCAACAAATGGCTACAATTTAAGGAATGTATTTAGTGACGGCATCAGATTCCTAATTCATGGAGAAAGGTATGTTGGCAAGAAAAGCTGCTTCTAGGAGGTTGTCAAGTGTTTTCGCTCGATGATTCCATTCTTGGGTGGTTGGTTTGGCCCTTGTTCCTATAACTCGAATGCTAGCCCGGTATATCCCATTTAATTTTACACCATTGTGAATCTTACGCCTTTTTTACTCTCTGATCGAGGTTCTCGGCATTGAAAAATCTTCATAAACTAAATCACACGTGTATATGTTGACATTTAAGAGATATATAGTCAAGAAAATCAGGGTCAATGGTGATATATATGCGGATTGGACACAAAAAAAAGTCAACGAATGGCTACGATTTAAGGAATGTGTTTAGTGACGGCATCAGATTCCTAATTGATGGAGAAAGGTCTGGTGGCAAGAAAAGCTGCTTCTAGGAGGTCGTCAAGTGTTTTCACTCGACGATTCCATTCTTGGGTGGTTGGTTTGGCCCTTGTTCCTGTAACTCGTATACTAGCCCGGTATATCGCATTTTAATTTTACACCATTGTGAACCTTACGCCTTTTTTACTCTCTGATCGAGGTTCTCGGCATTGAAAAATCTTCGTAAACTAAATCACACGTGTATATGTTGACATTTAAGAAATATACCGTCAAAAAAATCAAGGGCAATGGTGATATATATGCGGATTAGCCACAAAAAAAACACTCAACAAATGGCTACAATTTAAGGAATGTGTTTAGTGACGGCATCAGATTCCTAATTGATGGAGAAAGGACTGGTGGCAAGAAAAGCTGCTTCTAGGAGATTGTTAAGTGTTTTCGCTCGACGATTCCATTCTTGGGTGGTTGGTTTAGCCCTTTTTTCTGTAACTCGAATGCTAGCCCGGTATATCCCATTTTAATTTTACACCATTGTGAATCTTACGCCTTTTTTACTCTCTGTTCGAGGTTCTCGGCATTGAAAAATCTTCGTAGACTAAATCACACGTGTATATGTTGACATTTAAGAGATATACAGTCAGGAAAATCATGGGCAATGGTGATATATATGCGGATTAGACACCAAAAAAAACACTCAACAAATGGCGACAATTTAAGGAATGTGTTTAGTGACGGCATCAGATTTCTAATTGATGGAGAAAGGTCTGGTGGCAAGAAAAGCTGCTTCTAGGAGGTTGTCAAGTGTTTTCGCTCGACGATTCCATTCTTGGGTTGTTGGTTTGGCCCTTGTTCCTGTAACTCGAATGCTAGCCCGGTATATCACATTTTAATTTTACACCATTGTGAACCTTGCACCTTTTTTACACTCTGATCGTGGTTCTCGGCATTGAAAAATCTTCGTAAACTAAATCACACGTGTATATGTTGAAATTTAAGAGATATACAGTCAAGAAAATCAAGGGCAATGGTGATATATATGCGGATTAGACACAAAAAAAAACACTCAGCAAATGGCTACAATTTAAGGAATGCGTTTAGTGACGGCATCAGATTCCTAATTGATGGAGAAAGGTCTGGTGGCAAGAAAAGCTGCTTTTAGGAGGTTGTCAAGTTTTTTTGCTCCGCGATTCCTTTCTTGGGTGGTTGGTTTGGCCATTGTTCCTGTAACTCGAATGCTAGCCCCGTATATCCCATTTTAATTTTACACCATTGTGAACTTTGCGGTTTTTTACACTCTGATCAAGGTTCTCGGCATTGAAAAATCTTCGTAGACTAAATCACACGTGTATATGTTGACATTTAAGAGATATACAGTCAAGAAATTAATGGGCAATTGTGATATATATGCGGATTAGACACAAAAAAAAAAACACTCAACAAATGGCTACAATTTAAGGAATGTGTTTAGTGACGGCATCAGATTCCTAATTGATGGAGAAAGGTCTGGTGGCAAGAAAAGCTGCTTCTAGGAGGTTGTCAAGTGTTTTCGCTCGACGATTCCATTCTTGAATGGTTGGTTTGGCCATTGTTCCTGTAACTCGAATCCTAGCCCGGTATATCCCATTTTAATTTTACACCATTGTGAACCTTACGACTTTTTTACTCTCTGATCGAGGTTCTCGGCATTGAAAAATCCTCGTAAACTAAATCACACGTGCATATGTTGACATTTAAGAGATATACAGTCAAGAAAATAAAGGGCAATGGTGATATATATGCGGATTAGACACCAAAAAAAACACTCAACAAATGGCTACAATTTAAGGAATGTGTTTAGTGACGGCATCAGATTCCTAATTGATGGACAAATGTCTGGTGGCAAGAAAAGCTGCTTCTAGGAGGTTGTCAAGTGTTTTCGCTCGACGATTCCATTCTTGAATGGTTGGTTTAGCCCTTGTTCTTGTAACTCGAATGCTAGCTCGGTATATCCCATTTTAATTTTACACCATTGTGAATCTTACGCCTTTTTTACTCTCTGTTCGAGGTTCTCGGCATTGAAAAATCTTCGTAGACTAAATCACACATGTATATGTTGACATTTAAGAGATATACAGTCAAGAAAATCAAGGGCAATGGGGATATATATGCGGATTAGACACCAAAAAAACACTCAACAACTGGCTACAATTTAAGGAATGTGTTTAGTGACGGCATCAGATTCCTAATTGATGGAGAAAGGTCTGCTGGCAAGAAAAGCTGCTTCTAGGAGGTTGTCAAGTGTTTTCGCTCGACGATTCCATTCTTGGGTGGTTGGTTTGGCCCTTGTTCCTGTAACTCGAATGCTAGCCCGGTATATCCCATTTTAATGTTACACCATTGTGAATCTTACGCCTTTTTTACTCTCAGATCGAGGTTCTCGGCATTGAAAATCTTCATAGACTAAATCACACGTGTATATGTTGACATTTAAGAGATATACAGTCAAGAAAATCTAGGGCAATGGTGATATATATGCGGATTAGACACAAAAAAAAAACACTCAACAAATGGCTACAATTTAAGGAATGTGTTTAGTGACGGCATCAGATTCCTAATTGATGGAGAAAGGTCTGGTGGCAAGAAAAGCTGCTTCTAGGAGGTTGTCAAGTGTTTTCGCTCGACGATTCCATTCTTGGGTGGTTGGTTTGGCCCTTGTTCCTGTAACTCGAATGCTAGCCCGGTATATCCCATTTTAGTTTTACACCATTGTGAATCTTACGCCTTTTTTACTCTCTGATCGAGGTTCTCGGTATTGAAAAATCTTCCTAAACTAAATCACACGTGTAACATTTAAGAGATATACAGTCAAGAAAATCATGGGCAATGGTGATATATATGCGGATTAGACACCAAAAAAACACTCAACAAATGGCTACAATTTAAGGAATGTGTTTAGTGACGGCATCAGATTCCTAATTGACGGAGAAAGGTCTGGTGGCAAGAAAAGCTGCTTCTAGGAGGTTGTTAAGTGTTTTCGCTCGACGATTCCATTCTTGGGTGGTTGGTTTGGCCCTTGTTCTTGTAACTCGAATCCTAGCCCGGTATATCCCATTTTAATTTTACACCATTGTGAACCTTGCGCCTTTTTTACGCTCTGATCGAGGTTCTCGGCATTGAAAAATCTTCGTAAACTAAATCACACGTGTATATGTTGACATTTAAAAGATATACAGTCAAGAAAATCAAGGGCATTAGTGATATATATGCGGATTAAACACCAAAAAAAAACACTCAACAAATGGCTACAATTTAAGGAATGTGTTTAGTGACGGCATCAGATTCCTAATTGATGGAGAAAGGTCTGGTGGCAAGAAAAGCTGCTTCTAGGAGGTTGTCAAGTGTTTTCGCTCGACGATCCCTTTCTTGGGTGGTTGGTTTGGCCCTTGTTCCTGTAACTCGAATGCTAGCCCCGTATATCCTATTTTAATTTTACACCATTGTGAACCTTGCGCCTTTTTTACGCTCTGATCGAGGTTCTCGGCATTGAAAAATCCTCGTAGACTAAATCACACGTGTATATGTTGACATTTAAGAGATACACAGTCAAGAAAATCAAGGGCAATGGGGATATATATGCGGATTAGACACCAAAAAAAACACTCAACAAATGGCTACAATTTAAGGAATGTGTTTAATGACGGCATCAGATTCCTAATTGATGGAGAAAGGTCTGGTGGCGAGAAAAGCTGCTTCTAGGAGGTTGTCAAGTGTTTTGGCTCGAGGATTCCATTCTTGGGTTGTTGGTTTGGCCCTTTTTCCTGTAACTCGAATGCTAGCCCGGTATATCCCATTTTAATTTTACACCATTGTGAATCTTACGCCTTTTTTACTCTCTGGTTGAGGTTCTCGGCATTGAAAAATTTTCGTAAACTATATCACACGTGTATATGTTGACATTTAAGAGATATACAGTCAAGAACTTAATGGGCAATTGTGATATATATGTAGATTAGACACCAAAAAAAAACACTCAACAAATGGCTACAATTTAAGGAATGTGTTTAGTGACGGCATCAGATTCCTAATTGATGGAGAAAGGTCTGGTGGCAAGAAAAGCTGCTTCTAGGAGGTTGTCAAGTGTTTTCGCTCGACGATTCCATTCTTGAGTGGTTGGTTTGGCCCTTGCTTTTGTAACTCGAATCCTAGCCCGGTATATCCCATTTTAATTTTACACCATTGTGAATCTTACGCCTTTTTACTCTCTGATCGAGGTTCTCGGCATTGAAAAATCTTCGTAAAGTATATCACACGTGTATATGTTGACATTTAAGAGATATACAGTCAAGAAATTAATGGGCAATTGTGATATATATGTAGATTAGACACCAAAAAAAAACACTCAACAAATGGCTACAATTTAAGGAATGTGTTTAGTGACGGCATCAGATTCCTAATTGATGTAGAAGGGTCTGGTGGCAAGAAAAGCTGCTTCTAGGAGGTTGTCAAGTGTTTTCGCTCGACGATTCCTTTCTTGAATGGTTGGTTTGGCCCTTGTTCCTGTAACTCGAATCCTAGCCCGGTATATCCCATTTTAATTTTACACCATTGTGAACCTTACGACTTTTTTACTCTCTGATCGAGATTCTCGGCATTGAAAAATCCTCGTAAACTAAATCACACGTGCATATGTTGACATTTAAGAGATATACAGTCAAGAAAATCAAGGGCAATGGTCATATATATGCGGATTAGACACCAAAAAAAACACTAAAAAATGGCAATAGTTTAAGCAATGTGTTTAGTGACGGCATCAGATTCCTAATTGATGGATAAAGGTATGGTGGCAAGAAAAGCTGCTTCTAGGAGGTTGTCAAGTGTTTTCGCTCGACGATTCCATTCTTGAATGGTTGGTTTGGCCCCTGTTCTTGTAACTCGAATCCTAGCCCGGTATATCCCATTTTAATTTTTCACCATTGTGAACCTTGCGCCTTTTTTACGCTCTGATCGAGGTTCTCGGCATTGAAAAATCTTCGTAAACTAAATCACACGTGTATATGTTGACAATTAAGAGATATACAGTCAAGAAAATCAAGGGCAATGGTGATATATATGCGGATTAGACAAAAAAAACACTCAACAAATGGCTACAATTTAAGGAATGTGTTTAGTGACGGCATCAGATTCCTAGTTGATGGAGAAAGGTCTAGTGGCAAGAAAAGCTACATCTAGGAGGTTGTCAAGTGTTTTCGCTCGACGATTCCATTCTTGGGTGGTTGGTTTGGCCCTTGTTTTTGTAACTCGAATCCTAGCCCGGTATATCCCATTTTAATTTTACACCGTTGTGAACCTTGCGCCTTTTTTACGCTCTGATCGAGGTTCTCGACATTGAAAAATCTTCTTAAATTAAATCACACGTGTATATGTTGACATTTAAGAGATATACAATCAAGAAAATCAAGGGCAATGGTGATATATATGCGGATAATACACCAAAAAAAACACTCAACAAATGGCAACAATTTAAGGAATGTGTTTAGTAACGGCATCAGATTCCTAATTGATGTAGAAAGGTCTGGTGGTAAGAAAAGCTACTTCTAGGAGGTTGTCAAGTGTTTTTGCTCGAGGATTCCATTCTTGGGTGGTTGGTTTGGCCCTTGTTCCTGTAACTCGAATGCTAGCCCGATATATATCATTTTAATTTTACACCATTGTGAATCTTACGCCTTTTTTACTCTCTGATCGAGGTTCTCGGCATTGAATAATCTTCGTAAACTAAATCACACGTGTATATGTTGACCTTTAAGAGATATACAATCAAGCAAATCATGGGCAATGGTGATATATATGCGGATTAGACACAAAAAAAAGACACTCAACAAATGGCTACAATTTAAGGAATGTGTTTAGTGACGGCATCAGATTCCTAATTGATGGAGAAGGGTCTGGTGGCAAGAAAAGCTGCTTCTAGGAGGTTGTCAAGTGTTTTCGCTCGACGATTCCTTTCTTGAATGGTTGGTTTGGCCCTTGTTCCTGTAACTCGAATCCTAGCCCGGTATATCCCATTTTAATTTTACACCATTGTGAACCTTACGACTTTTTTACTCTCTGATCGAGATTCTCGGCATTGAAAAATCCTCGTAAACTAAATCACACGTGCATATGTTGACATTTAAGAGATATACAGACAACAAAATCAAGGGCAATGGTGATATATATGCGGATTAGACACAAAAAAAAACACTAAAAAATGGCAACAGTTTAAGGAATGTGTTTAGTGACGGTATCAGATTCCTAATTGATGGATAAAGGTATGGTGGCAAGAAAAGCTGCTTCTAGGAGGTTGTCAAGTGTTTTCGCTTGACGATTCCATTCTTGAATGGTTGGTTTGGCCCCTGTTCTTGTAATTCGAATCCTAGCGCGGTATATCCCATTTTAATTTTTCACCATTGTGAACCTTGCGCCTTCTTTACGATCTGATCGAGGTTCTCGGCATTGAAAAATCTTCGTAAACTAAATCACACGTGTATATGTTGACAATTAAGAGATATACAGTCAAGAAAATCAAGGGCAATGGTGATATATATGCGGATTAGACAAAAAAAAAACACTCAACAAATGGCTACAATTTAAGGAATGTGTTTAGTGACGGCATCAGATTCCTAATTGATGGAGAAAGGTCTAGTGGCAAGAAAAGCTGCTTCTAGGAGGTTGTCAAGTGTTTTCGCTCGACGATTCCATCTTGGGTGGTTGGTTTGGCCCTTGTTTTTGTAACTCGAATCCTAGCCCGGTATATCCCATTTTAATTTTACACCATTGTGAACCTTGCGCCTTTTTTACGCTCTGATCGAGGTTCTCGGCATTGAAAAATCTTCTTAAATTAAATCACACGTGTATATGTTGACATTTAAGAGATATACAATCAAGAAAATCAAGGGCAATGGTGATATATATGCGGATAAGACGCCAAAAAAAACACTCAACAAATGGCTACAATTTAAGGAATGTGTTTAGTAACGGCATCAGATTCCTAATTGATGGAGAAAGGTCTGGTGGCAAGAAAAGCTGCTTCTAGGAGGTTGTCCAGTGTTTTTGCTCGAGGATTCCATTCTTGGGTGGTTGGTTTGGCCCTTGTTCCTGTAACTCGAATGCTAGCCCGATATATCTCATTTTAATTTTACACCATTGTGAATCTTACGCCTTTTTTACTCTCTGATCGAGGTTCTCGGCATTGAATAATCTTCGTAAACTAAATCACACGTGTATATGTTGACCTTTAAGAGATATACAATCAAGCAAATCATGGGCAATGGTGATATATATGCGGATTAGACACAAAAAAAAAAGACACTCAACAAATGGCTACAATTTAAGGAATGTGTTTAGTGACGGCATCAGATTCCTAATTGATGGAGAAGGGTCTGGTGGCAAGAAAAGCTGCTTCTAGGAGGTTGTCAAGTGTTTTCGCTCGACGATTCCTTTCTTGAATGGTTGGTTTGGCCCTTGTTCCTGTAACTCGAATCCTAGCCCGGTATATCCCATTTTAATTTTACACCATTGTGAACCTTACGACTTTTTTACTCTCTGATCGAGATTCTCGGCATTGAAAAATCCTCGTAAACTAAATCACACGTGCATATATTGACATTTAAGAGATATACAGTTAAGAAAATAAAGGGCAATTGTGATATATATATGCGGATTAGACACCAAAAAAAATACTAAAAAATGGCAACAGTTTAAGGAATGTGTTTAGTGACGGCATCAGATTCCTAATTGATGGATAAAGGTATGGTGGCAAGAAAAGCTGCTTCTAGGAGGTTGTCAAGTGTTTTCGCTCGACGATTCCATTCTTGAATGGTTGGTTTGGCCCCTGTTCTTGTAACTCGAATCCTAGCCCGGTATATCCCATTTTAATTTTACACCATTGTAAACCTTGCGCCTTTTTTACGCTCTGATCGAGGTTCTCGGCATAGAAAAATCTTCGTAAACTAAATCACACGTGTATATGTTGACAATTAAGAGATATACAGTCAAGAAAATCAAGGGCAATGGTGATATATATGCGGATTAGACAAAAAAAAACACTCAACAAATGGCTACAATTTAAAGAATGTGTTTAGTGACGGCATCAGATTCCTAATTGATGGAGAAAGGTCTAGTGGCAAGAAAAGCTGCTTCTAGGAGGTTGTCAAGTGTTTTCGCTCGACGATTCCATTCTTGGGTGGTTGGTTTGGCCCTTGTTTTTGTAACTCGAATCCTAGCCCGGTATATCCCATTTTAATTTTACACCATTGTGAACCTTGCGCCTTTTTTACGCTCTGATCGTGGTTCTCGGCATTGAAAAATCTTCTTAAACTAAATCACACGTGTATATGTTGACATTTAAGAGATATACAGTCAAGAAAATCAAGGGCAATGGTGATATATATGCGGATTAGACACCAAAAAAAACACTCAACAAATGGCTACAATTTAAGGAATGTGTTTAGTGACGGCATCAGATTCCTAATTGATGGAGAAAGGTCTGGTGGCAAGAAAAGCTGCTTCTAGGAGGTTGTCAAGTGTTTTCGCTCGAGGATTCCATTCTTGGGTGGTTGGTTTGGCCCTTGTTCCTGTAACTCGAATGCTAGCCCGGTATATCTCATTTTAATTTTACACCATTGTGAACTTTAAGCCTTTTTTAATCTCTGATCGAGGTTCTCGGCATTGAAAAATCTTCGTATGCTAAATCACACGTGTATATGTTGACATTTAAGAGATATACAGTCAAGAAAATCAAGGGCAATGGTGATATATATGTGGATTAGAAAAAAAAAACACTCAACAAATGGCTACAATTTAAGGAATGTGTTTAGTAACGGCATCAGATTCCTAATTGATGGAGAAAGGTCTAGTGGCAAGAAAAGCTGCTTCTAGGAGGTTGTCAAGTGTTTTCGCTCGACGATTCCATTCTTGGGTGGTTGGTTTGGCCCTTGTTTTTGTAACCTGAATCCTAGCCCGGTATATCCCATTTTAATTTTACACCATTGTGAACCTTGCGCCTTTTTTACGCTCTGATCGAGGTTCTCGGCATTGAAAAATCTTCTTAAACTAAATCACACGTGTATATGTTGACAATTAAGAGATATATAGTCAAGAAAATCAAGGGCAATGGTGATATATATGCGGATTAGACACAAAAAAAAACACTCAACAAATGGCTACAATTTAAGGAATGTGTTTAGTGACGGCATCAGATTCCTAATTGATGGAGAAAGGTCTGGTGGCAAGAAAAGCTGCTTCTAGGAGGTTGTCAAGTGTTTTTGCTCGAGGATTCCATTCTTGGGTGGTTGGTTTGGCCCTTGTTCCTGTAACTCGAATGCTAGCCCGGTATATCTCATTTTAATTTTACACCATTGTGAATCTTACGCCTTTTTTATTCTCTGATCGAGGTTCTCGGCATTGAATAATCTTCGTAAACTAAATCACACGTGTATATGTTGACCTTTAAGAGATATACAGTCAAGAAAATCATGGGCAATGGTGATATATATGCGGATTAGACACAAAAAAAAAGACACTCAACAAATGGCTACAATTTAAGGAATGTGTTTTGTGACGACATCAGATTCCTAATTGATGGAGAAAGGTCTGGTGGCAAGAAAAGTTGCTTCTAGGAGGTTGTCAAGTGTTTTCGCTCGTCGATTCCATTCTTGGGCGGTTGGTTTGGACCTTGTTCTTGTAACTCGAATCGTAGCCCGGTATATCCCATTTTAATTTTACACCATTGTGAACCTTGCGCCTTTTTTACGCTCTGATCGAGGTTCTCGGAATTGAAAAATTTTCGTAAACTAAATCACACGTGTATATGTTGACCTTTAAGAGATATACAGTCAAGAAAATCAAGGGCAATGGTGATATATATGCGGATTAGACGCCAAAAAAAACACTCAACAAATGGCTTTAATTTAAGGAATGTGTTTACTGACGGCATCGGATTCCTAATTGATGGAGAAAGGTCTGGTGGCAAGAAAAGCTGCTTCTAGAAGGTTGTCAAGTGTTTTCGCTCGACGATTCCATTCTTGGGTGGTTGGTTTGGCCCTTGCTTTTGTAACTCGAATCCTAGCCCGGTATATCCCATTTTAATTTTACACCATTGTGAACCTTGCGCCTTTTTTACGCTCTGATCGAGGTTCTCGGCATTGAAAAATCATCGTAAACTATATCACACGTGTATATGTTGACATTTAAGAGATATACAGTCAAGAAAATCAAGGGCAATGGTGATATATATGCGGATTAGACACCAAAAAAAAAACATTTAACAAATGGCTACAATTTAAGGAATGTGTTTAGTGACGGCATCAGATTTCTAATTGATGGAGAAAGATCTGGTGGCAAGAAAAGTTGCTTCTAGGAGGTTGTCAAGTGTTTTCGCTCGAGGATTCCATTCTTGGGTGGTTGGTTTGGCCCTTGTTCCTGTAACTCGAATGCTAGCCCGGTATATCCCATTTTAATTTTACATTATTGTGAATCTTACGCCTTTTTTACTCTCTAATCGAGGTTCTCGGCATTGAAAAATCTTCGTAAACTAAATCACACGTGTATATGTTGACCTTTAAGCGATATACAGTCAAGAAAATCATGGGCAATGGTGATATATATGCGGATTAGACACCAAAAAAAACACTCAACAAATGGCTAAAATTTAAGGAATGTGTTTAGTGACGGCATCAGATTCCTAATTGATGGAGAAAGGTTTGCTGGCAAGAAAAGTTGCTTCTAGGAGGTTGTCAAGTGGTTTTGCTCGTCGATTCCATTCTTGGGTGGTTGGTTTGGCCCTTGTTCTTGTAACTCGAATCCTAGCCCGGTATATCCGGTTTTAATTTTACACCATTGTGAACCTTGCGCCTTTTTTACGCTCTGATCGAGGTTCTCGGCATTGAAAAATCTTCGTAAACTAAATCACACGTGTATATGTTGACATTTAAGAGATATACAGTCAAGAAAATCAAGGGCTATGGTGATATAAATGCGGATTAGACACCAAAAAAAAAAAAACTCAACAAATGGCTACAATTTAAGGAATGGGTTTAGTGACGGCATCAGATTCCTAATTGATGGAGAAAGGTCTGGTGGCAAGAAAAGCTGCTTCTAGGAGGTTGTCAAGTGTTTTCGCTCGACGATTCTATTATTGGGTGGTTGGTTTGGCCCTTGTTCCTGTAACTCGAATGCTAGCCCGGTATATCCCATTTTAATTTTACACCATTATGAATCTTACGCCTATTTTACTCTCTGATCAATGTTCTCGGCATTGAAAAATCTTCGTAAACTAAATCACACGTGTATATGTTGACATTTAAGAGATATACAGTCAAGAAATTAATGGGCAATTGTTATATATATGTAGATTAGACACCAAAAAAAAAATACTCAACAAAAGGCTACAATTTAAGGAATGTGTTTGTGAGGCATCAGATTCCTAATTGATGGAGAAAGGTCTGGTGGCAAGAAAAGCTGCTTCTAGGAGGTTGTCAAGTGTTTTCGCTCGACGATTCCATTCTTGAATGGTTGGTTTGGCCCTTGTTCCTGTAACTCGAATCCTAGCCCGGTATATCCCATTTTAATTTTACACCATTGTGAACCTTGCGACTTTTTTACTCTTTGATCGAGGTTCTCGGCATTGAAAAATCTTCGTAAACTAAATCACACGTGCATATGTTGACATTTAAGAGATATACAGTCAAGAAAATCAAGGGCAATGGTGATATATATGCCGATTAGACACCAAAAAAAACACTAAAAAAATGGCTACAGTTTAAGGAATGTGTTTAGTGACGGCATCAAATTACTAATTGATGGAGAAAGGTATGGTGGCAAGAAAAGCTGTTTCTAGGAGGTTGTCAAGTGTTTTCGCTAGACGATTCCATTCTTGAATGGTTGGTTTGGCCCTTGTTCTTGTAACTCGAATCCTAGCCCGGTATATCCCATTTTAAATTTACACCATTGTGAACCTTGCGCCTTTTTTACGCTCTGATCGACGTTCTCGGCAATGAAAAAACTTCGTAAACTAAATCACACGTGTATATGTTGACATTTAAGAGATATACAGTCAAGAAAATTAAGGGCAATGGTAATATATATGCGGATTAGACCAAAAAAAAAACACTCAACAAATGGCTACAATTTAAGGAATGTGTTTAGTGACGGCATCAGATTCCTAATTGATGGAGAAAGATCTGGTGGCAAGAAAAGCTGCTTCTAGGAGGTTATCAAGTGTTTTCGCTCAACGATTCCGTTCTTGGGTGGTTGGTTTCGCCCTTGTTTTTGTAACTCGAATCCTTGCCTGGTATATCCCATTTTAATTTTTCACCATTGTGAACCTTGCACCTTTTTTACGCTCTGATCGAGGTTCTCGGCATTGAAAAATCTTCGTAAACTAAATCACACGTGTATATGTTGACATTTAAGAGATGTACAGTCAAGAAAATCAAGGGCAATGGTGATATATATGCGGATTAGACACAAAAAAAACACTCAACAAATGGCTACAATTTAAGGAATGTGTTTAGTGACGGCATCAGATTCCTAATTGATGGAGAAAGGTCTGGTGGCAAGAAAAGCCGCTTCTAGGAGGTTGTCAAGTGTTTTCGCTCGACGATTCCATTCTTGGGTGGTTGGTTTGGCCCTTGTTCCTGTAACTCGAATGCTAGCCCGGTATATCCCATTTTAATTTTACACCATTGTGAATCTTATGCCTTTTTTACTCTCTGATCGAGGTTCTCGGCATTGAAAAATCTTCGTAAACTAAATCACACGTGTATATGTTGACATTTAAGAGATATACAGTCAAGAAAATCTAGGGCGACAGTGATATATATGCGGATTAGACTCCAAAAAAAAACACGCAACAAATGGCTACAATTTAAGGAATGTGTTTAGTGACGGCATCAGATTCCTAATTGGTGGAGAAAGGTCTGGTGGCAAGAAAAGCTGCTTCTAGGAGGTTATCAAGTGTTTTCGCTCGACGATTCCATTCTTGGGTGGTTGGTTTGGCCCTTGTTCCTGTAACTCGAATCCAAGCCCGGTATATCTCATTTTAATTTTACACCATTGTGAACCTTACGCCTTTTTTACTCTCTGATCGAGATACTCGGCATTGAAAAATCTTCGTAAACAAAATCACACGTGTATATGTTGACATTTAAGAGATATACAGTCTAGAAAATCAAGGGCAATGGTGATATATATGCGGATTAGACACCAAAAAATAAACACTAAAAAATGGCTACAATTTAAGGAATGTGTTTAGTGACGGCATCAGATTCCTAATTTATGGAGAAAGGTCTGGTGGCAAGAAAAGCAACTTTTAGGAGGTTGTCAAGTGTCTTCGCTCGATGATTCCATTCTTGGGTGGCTGGTTTGGCCCTTGTTCCTGTAACTCGAATCCTAGACCGATATATCTCATTTTAATTATACACCATTGTGAACCTTACGGTTTTTTACTCTCTGATCGAGGTTCTAAGGATTGAAAAATCTTCGTAAACAAAATCACATGTGTATATGTTGACATTTAATAGATATACAGTCAAGAAAATAAAGGGCAATGGTGATATATATGTGGATTAGACACTAAAAAAACACACAAAAAATGGCTACAATTTAACGAATGTATTTAGTGACGGCATCAGATTCCTAATTGATGGGGAAAGGTCTCGTGGAAAGAAAAGCTGCTTCTAGGAGGTTGTCAAGTGTTTTCGCTCGACGATTCCATTCTTGGGTGGTTGGTTTGGCCCTTGTTCCTGTAACTCGAATCCTAACCCGGTATATCCCATTTTAATTTTACACCATTGTGAACCTTACGCATTTTTACTCTCTGATCGAGGTTCTCGGCATTGAAAAATCTTCGTAAACTAAATCACACGTGTATATATTGACATTTAAGAGATATACATTCAAGAAAATCGAGGGCAATGGTGATATATTTGCGGATTAGACAACAAAAAAAAAACACTCAACATATGGCAACAATTTAAGGAATGTGTTTAGTGACGGCATTAAATTCCTAATTGATGGAGAAAGGTCTGGTGGCAAGAAAAGCTGCTTCTAGGAGGTTGTCAAGTGTTTTTGCTCGACGATTCCATTCTTGGGTGGTTGGTTTGGCACTTGTTACTGTAACTCGAATCCTAGCCTGGTATATCCCATTTTAATTTTACACCATTGTGAACCTGACGCCTTTTTTACTCTCTGATCGAGGTTCTCGGTATTGAAAAATCTTCGTAAACTAAATCACACGTGTATATGTTGACATTTAAGAGATATACAGTCAAGAAAATCAAGGGCAATGGTGATATATATGCGGATTTGTCACAAAAAAAAACACTCAACAAATGGCTACAATTAAAGAATGTGTTTAGTGACGGCATCAGATTCCTAATTGATGGAGAAAGGTCTTGTGGCAAGAAAAGCAGCTTCTAGGAGGTTGTCAAGTGTTTTCGCTCGACGATTCCATTCTTGGGTGGTTTGATTGGCCCTTGTTCCTGTAACTCGAATCCTAACCCGTTATATCCCATTTTAATTTTACACTATTGTGAACCTTACGGCTTTTATACTCTCTGATCGCGGTTATCGGCATTGAAAAATCTTTGTAAACTAAATCACACGTGTATATGTTGACATTTAAGAGATATATAGTCAAGAAAATCAAGGGCAATGGTGATATATATGCGGATTAGACACAAAAAAAAAACACTCAACAAATGGCTACAATTTAAGGAATGTGTTTAGTGACGGCATCAGATTCCTAATTGATGGAGAAAGGTCTGGTGGCAAGAAAAGCTGCTTCTAGGAGGTTGTCAAGTGTTTTCGCTCGACGATTACATTATTGGGTTGTTGGTTTGGCCCTTGTTCCTGTAACTCGAATCCAAGCCCGTTATATTCCATTTTAATTTTACACCATTGTGAACCTTACGCCTTTTTTACTCTCTGATCGAGGTTCTCGTCATTGAAAAATCTTTGTTAACTAAATCACACGTGTATATGTTGACATTTAAGAGATATATAGTCAAGAAAATCAAGGGCAATGGTGATATACATGCGGATTAGACACAAAAAAAAAACACTCAACAAATGGCAACAATTTAAGGAATGTGTTTAGTGAAGGCATCAGATTCCTAATTGATGGAGAAAGGTCTGGTGGCAAGAAAAGCAGCTTCAAGGAGGTTTTCAAGTGTCTTCACTCGATGATTCCATTCTTGGGTGGTTTGTTTGGCCCTTGTTCCTGTAACTCGAATCCTAGCACGGTGTATCTCTTTTTAATTTTACACCATTGTTAACCTTACGCTTTTTTTACTCTCTGATCGAGGTTCTCGGCATTGAAAAATCTTCGTAAACAAAATCACACGTGTATACGTTGACATTTAATAGATATACAGTCAAGAAAATAAAGGGCAATGATGATATATATGCGGATTATACATAAAAAAACACTCAAAAAATGGCTACAATTTAAGGAATGTGATTAGTGACGGCATCAGATTCCTAATTGATGGGGGAAGGTCTCGTGGCAAGAAAAGCTGCTTCAAGGAGGTTGTCAAGTGTTTTCGCTCGACGATTCCATTCTTGGGTGGTTGGTTTGGCCCTTGTTCCTGTAACTCGAATCCTAGCCCGGTATATCCCATTTTAATTTTACACCATTGTGAATCTTACGCCTTTTTTACTCTCTGATCGAGGTTCTTGGCATTGAAAAATCTTCGTAAACTAAATCACACGTGTATATGTTGACATTTAAGAGATATACAATCAAGAAAATCAAGGGCGACATTGATATATATGCGGATTAGACTCCAAAAAAAAAAACACGCAACAAATGGCTACAATTTAAGGAATGTGTTTAGTGACGGCATCAGATTCCTAATTGGTGGAGAAAGGTCTGGTGGCAAGAAAAGCTGCTTCTAGGAGGTTATCAAGTGTTTTCGCTCGACGATTCCATTCTTGGGTTGTTGGTTTGGCCCTTGTTCCTGTAACTCGAATCCAAGCCCGTTATATTCCATTTTAATTTTACACCATTGTGAACCTTACGCCTTTTTTACTCTCTGATCGAGGTTCTCGGCATTGAAAAATCTTTGTAAACTAAATCACACGTGTATATGTTTACATTTAAGAGATATATAGTAAAGAAAATCAAGGGCAATGGTGATATATATGCGGATTAGACACAAAAAAAAACACTCAACAAATGGCTACAATTTAAGGAATGTGTTTAGTGACGGCATCAGATTCCTAATTGATGGAGAAAGGTCTTGTGGCAAGAAAAGCAGCTTCTAGGAGGTTGTCAAGTGTTTTCGCTCGACGATTCCATTCTTGGGTGGTTTGATTGGCCCTTGTTCCTGTAACTCGAATCCTAACCCGTTATATCCCATTTTAATTTTACACTATTGTGAACCTTACGGCTTTTATACTCTCTGATCGCGGTTATCGGCATTGAAAAATCTTTGTAAACTAAATCACACGTGTATATGTTGACATTTAAGAGATATATAGTCAAGAAAATCAAGGGCAATGGTGATATATATGCGGATTAGACACAAAAAAAAACACTCAACAAATGGCTACAATTTAAGGAATATGTTTAGTGACGGCATCAGATTCCTAATTGATGGAGAAAGGTCTGGTGGCAAGAAAAGCTGCTTCTAGGAGGTTGTCAAGTGTTTTCGCTCGACGATTACATTATTGGGTTGTTGGTTTGGCCCTTGTTCCTGTAACTCGAATCCAAGCCCGTTATATTCCATTTTAATTTTACACCATTGTGAACCTTACGCCTTTTTTACTCTCTGATCGAGGTTCTCGTCATTGAAAAATCTTTGTTAACTAAATCACACGTGTATATGTTGACATTTAAGAGATATATAGTCAAGAAAATCAAGGGCAATGGTGATATACATGCGGATTAGACACAAAAAAAAACACTCAACAAATGGCAACAATTTAAGGAATGTGTTTAGTGATGGCATCAGATTCCTAATTGATGGAGAAAGGTCTGGTGGCAAGAAAAGCAGCTTCAAGGAGGTTTTCAAGTGTCTTCGCTCGATGATTCCATTCTTGGGTGGTTTGTTTGGCCCTTGTTCCTGTAACTCGAATCCTAGCCCGGTGTATCTCATGTTAATTTTACACCATTGTTAACCTTACGCTTTTTTTACTCTCTGATCGAGGTTCTCGGCATTGAAAAATCTTCGTAAACAAAATCACACGTGTATACGTTGACATTTAATAGATATACAGTCAAGAAAATAAAGGGCAATGGTGATCTATATGCGGATTATACATAAAAAACACTCAAAAAATGGCTACAATTTAAGGAATGTGATTAGTGACGGCATCAGATTCCTAATTGATGGGGGAAGGTCTCGTGGCAAGAAAAGCTGCTACTATGAGGTTCTCAAGTGTTTTCGCTCGACGATTCCATTCTTGGGTGGTTGGTTTGGCCCTTGTTCCTGTAACTCGAACCCTAGCCCGGTATATCTCATTTTAATTTTACACCATTGTGAACCTTACGCCTTTGTTACTTTCTGATCGAGATACTCGGCATTGAAAAATCTTCGTAAACAAAATCACACGTGTATATGTTGACATTTAAGAGATATACAGTCAAGAAAATCAAGGGCAATGGTGATATATATGCGTATTAGACACCAAAAAATAAACACTAAAAAATGGCTACAATTTAAGGAATGTGTTTAGTGACGGCATCAGATTCCTAATTGATGGAGAAAGGTCTGGTGGCAAGAAAAGCAACTTTTAGGAGGTTGTCAAGTGTCTTCGCTCGATGATTCCATTCTTGGGTGGTTGGTTTGGCCCTTGTTCCAGTAACTCGAATCCTAGCCCGGTATATCTCATTTTAATTTTACACCATTGTGAACCTTACGGTTTTTTTACTCTCTGATCGAGGTTCTCAGCATTGAAAAATCTTCGTAAACAAAATCACACGTGTATATGTTGACATTTAATAGATATACAGTCAAGAAAATAATGGGCAATGGTGATATATATGCGGATTAGACACAAAAAAAAACACGCAAAAAATGGCTACAATTTAAGAAATGTGTTTAGTGACGGCATCAGATTCCTAATTGATGGGGAAAGGTCTCGTGGAAAGAAAAGCTGCTTCTAGGAGGTTGTCAAGTGTTTTCGCTCGACGATTCCATTCTTGGGTGGTTGGTTTGGCCCTTGTTCCTGTAACTCGAATCCTAGCCCGGTATATCCCATTTTAATTTTACACCATTGTGAACCTTACGCATTTTTACTCTCTGATCAAGGTTCTCGGCATTGAAAAATCTTCGTAAACTAAATCACACGTGTATATATTGACATTTAAGAGATATACATTCAAGAAAATCAAGGGCAATGGTGATATATTTGCGGATTAGACAACAAAAAAAACACTCAACAAATGGCAACAATTTAAGGAATGTGTTTAGTGACGGCATCAGATTCCTAATTGATGAAGAACGGTCCGGTGGCAAGAAAAGCTACTTCGAGAAGGTTGTCTAGTGTTTTCGCTCGACGATTCCATTCTTGGGTGGTTGGTTTGGCCCTTTTCCTGTAACTCAAATCCCAGCCCGGTATATCCCATTTTAATTTTACACCATTGTGAACCTTACGCCTTTTTTCCCCTCTGATCGAGGTTCTCGGCATTGAAAAATCTTCGTAAACTAAATCACACGTGTATATGTTGACATATAAGAGATATACAGTCAAGAAAATCAAGGGCAATGGTGATATATATGCAGATTAGACACAAAAAAACACTCAACGAATGGCAAAAATTAAAGAATGTGTTTAGTGACGGCATCAGATTCCTAATTGATGAAGATAGGTCTGGTGGCAAGAAAAGCTGCTTCTAGGAGCTTGTCAAGTGTTTTCGCTCGACGATTCCATTCTTGGGTGGTTGGTTTGGCCCTTGTTCCTGTAACTCAAATCCTAGCCCGGTATATCCCATTTTAATTTTACACCATTGTGAACTTTACGCCTTTTTTACTCTCTGATCGAGGTTCTCGGCATTAAAAAATCTTCTTAAACTAAATCACACGTGTATATGTAGACATTTAAGAGATATACAGCCAAGAAAATCAAGGGCAATGGTGATATATATGCGGATTAGACACAAAAAAAACACTCAACAAATGGCTACAATTTAAGTAATGTGTTTAGTGACCGCATCAGATTCCTAATTGATGGAGAAAGGTCTGGTGGGAAGAAAAGCTGCTTCTAGGAGGATGTCAAGTGTTTTCGCTCGACGATTCTATTCTTGGGTGGCTGGTTTGGCCCTTGTTCCTGTAACTCGAATCCTAGCCCGGTATATCTCATTTTAATTTTACAGCATTTTGAACCTTACGCCTTTTTTACTCTCTGATCGAGGTACTCGGCATTGAAAAATCTTCGTAAACAAAATCACACGTGTATATGTTAACATTTAAAAGATATACAGTCAAGAAAATCAAGGGCAATTGTGATATATATGCGGATTAGACACCAATAAAACACTCAACAAATGGCTACAATTTAAGGAATGTGTTTAGTGACGGCATCAGATTCCTAATTGATGAAGAAAGGTCCGGTGGCAAGAAAAACTGCTTTCGAGAAGGTTGTCTAGTGTTTTCGCTAGACGATTCCATTCTTGGGTGGTTGGTTTGGCCCTTGTTCCTGTAACTCGAATCCCATCCCGGTATATCTCATTTTAATTTTACACTATTGTGAACCTTACGCCTTTTTTCCTCTCTGATCGAGGTTCTCGGCATTGAAAAATCTTCGTAAACTAAATCACACGTGTATATGTTGACATTTAAGAGATATACAGTAAAGAGAATCAAGGGCAATGGTGATATATATGCGGATTAGACACAAAAAAAAACACTCAACGAATGGCAAAAATTAAAGAATGTGTTTAGTGACGGCATCAGATTCCTAATTGATGGAGAAAGGTCTGGTGGCAAGAAAAGCTGCTTCTAGGAGGTTGTCAAATGTTTTCGCTCAATGATTCTATTATTGGGTGGTTGGATTGGCCCTTGTTTCTGTAACTCGAATCCTAGCCCGGTATATCCCATTTTAATTTTACGCCATTGTGAACTTTACGCCTTTTTTACTCTCTGATCGAGGTTCTCGGCATTGAAAAATCTTCGTAAACTAAATCACACGTGTATGTGTTGACATTTAAGATATATACAGTCAAGAAAATCAGGGGCAATGGTGATGTATTTGCGGATTAGACACAAACAAAAAACACTAAACAAATGGCTACAATTTAAGTAATGTGTTTAGTGACCGCATCAGATTCCTAATTGATGGAGAAAGGTCTGGGGGGAAGAAAAGTTGGTTCTAGGAGGATGTCAAGTGTTTTCGCTCGACGATTCCATTCTTGGGTGGCTGGTTTGGCCCTTGTTCCACTAACAAGAATCCTAGCCCGGTATATCCCATTTTAATTTTACACCATTGTGAACTTTACACCTTTTTTAATCTCTGATCGAGGTTCTTTGCATTGAAAAATCATCGAAAACTAAATCACACGTGTGTATCTTGACATTTAAGAGATATATAGTCAAGAAAATCAAGGGAAATTGTGATATATATGTGGATTAGACACAAAAAAAAACACTCAACAATTGGCTACAATTTAAGGAATGTGTTTAGTGACGGCATCAGTTTCCTAATTGATGGAGAAAGGTCTGGTGGCAAGAAAAGCTGCTTCTAGGAGGTTGTCAAGTGTTTTCGCTCAACGATTTCATTCTTGGGTGGTTGGTTTGGCCCTTATTCCTGTAACTCGAATCCTAGCCCGGTATATCCCTTTTAATTTTACACCATTGTGAACCTTATGCATTTTTTACACTCTGATCGAGGTTCTCGGCATTGAAAAAACTTCGTAAACTAAATCACACGTGTATATGTTGACATTTAAGAGATATTCAGTCAAGAAAATCAAGGGCAATGGTGATGTATATGTGGATTAGACACAAAAAAAAAACACTCAACAAATGGCTACAATTTAAGAAATGTGTTTAGTGACGGCATCAGTTTCCTAATTGATGGAGAAAGGTCTGGTGGCAAGAAAAGCTGCTTCTAGGAGGTTGTCAAGTGTTTTCGCTTGACGATTCCATTCTTGGGTGGTTGGTTTGGCCCTTATTCCTGTAACACGAATCCTAGCCCGTTATATCCCATTTTAATTTTACACTATTGTGAACCTTACGCCTTTTTTACTCTCTGATCGAGGTTATTGGCATTGAAAAATCTTCGTAAACTAAATCACACTTGTATATGTTGACATTTAAGAGATATACAGTCAAGAAAATCAAGGGCAATGGTGATATATATGCGGATTAGACACCAAAAAAAACACTCATCAAATGGTTACAATATAAGTAAATGTGTTTAGTGATGGCATCAGATTCCTAATTGATGAAGAAAGGTCCGGTGGCAAGAAAAGCTGCTTCGAGAAGGTTGTCTAGTGTTTTCGCTCGACGATTCCATTCTTGGGTGGTTGGTTTGGCCCTTTTCCTGTAACTCAAATCCCAGCCCGGTATATCCCATTTTAATTTTACACCATTGTGAACCTTACGCCTTTTTTCCCCTCTGATCGAGGTTCTCGGCATTGAAAAATCTTCGTAAACTAAATCACACGTGTATATGTTGACATATAAGAGATATACAGTCAAGAAAATCAAGGGCAATGGTGATATATATGCAGATTAGACACAAAAAAAAAAACACTCAACGAATGGAAAAAATTAAAGAATGTGTTTAGTGACGGCATCAGATTCCTAATTGATGAAGATAGGTCTGGTGGCAAGAAAAGCTGCTTCTAGGAGCTTGTCAAGTGTTTTCGCTCGACGATTCCATTCTTGGGTGGTTGGTTTGGCCCTTGTTCCTGTAACTCAAATCCTAGCCCGGTATATCCCATTTTAATTTTACACCATTGTGAACTTTACGCCTTTTTTACTCTCTGATCGAGGTTCTCGGCATTAAAAAATCTTCTTAAACTAAATCACACGTGTATATGTAGACATTTAAGAGATATACAGCCAAGAAAATCAAGGGCAATGGTGATATATATGCGGATTAGACACAAAAAAAAAACACTCAACAAATGGCTACAATTTAAGTAATGTGTTTAGTGACCGCATCAGATTCCTAATTGATGGAGAAAGGTCTGGTGGGAAGAAAAGCTGCTTCTAGGAGGATGTCAAGTGTTTTCGCTCGACGATTCTATTCTTGGGTGGCTGGTTTGGCCCTTGTTCCTGTAACTCGAATCCTAGCCCGGTATATCTCATTTTAATTTTACAGTATTTTGAACCTTACGCCTTTTTTACTCTCTGATCGAGGAACTCGGCATTGAAAAATCTTCGTAAACAAAATCACACGTGTATATGTTAACATTTAAGAGATATACAGTCAAGAAAATCAAGGGCAATTGTGATATATATGCGGATTAGACACCAATAAAACACTCAACAAATGGCTACAATTTAAGGAATGTGTTTAGTGACGGCATCAGATTCCTAATTGATGAAGAAAGGTCCGGTGGTAATAAAAACTGCTTTCGAGAAGGTTGTCTAGTGTTTTCGCTAGACGATTCCATTCTTGGGTGGTTGGTTTGGCCCTTGTTCCTGTAACTCGAATCCCATCCCGGAATATCTCATTTTAATTTTACACCATTGTGAACCTTACGCCTTTTTTCCTCTCTGATCGAGGTTCTCGGCATTGAAAAATCTTCGTAAACTAAATCACACGTGTATATGTTGACATTTAAGAGATATACAGTCAAGAGAATCAAGGGCAATGGTGATATATATGCGGATTAGACACAAAAAAAAAACACTCAACGAATGGCAAAAATTAAAGAATGTGTTTAGTGACGGCATCAGATTCCTAATTGATAGAGAAAGGTCTGGTGGCAAGAAAAGCTGCTTCTAGGAGGTTGTCAAATGTTTTCGCTCAATGATTCTATTATTGGGTGGTTGGATTGGCCCTTGTTTCTGTAACTCGAATCCTAGCCCGGTATATCCCATTTTAATTTTACGCCATTGTGAACTTTACGCCTTTTTTACTCTCTGATCGAGGTTCTCGGCATTGAAAAATCTTCGTAAACTAAATCACACGTGTATATGTTGACATTTAAGAGATATACAGTCAAGAAAATCAGGGGCAATGGTGATGTATTTGCGGATTAGACACAAAAAAAAAACACTAAACAAATGGCTACAATTTAAGTAATGTGTTTAGTGACCGCATCAGATTCCTAATTGATGGAGAAAGGTCTGGGGGGAAGAAAAGTTGGTTCTAGGAGGATGTCAAGTGTTTTCGCTCGACGATTCCATTCTTGGGTGGCTGGTTTGGCCCTTGTTCCACTAACAAGAATCCTAGCCCGGTATATCCCATTTTAATTTTACACCATTGTGAACTTTACACCTTTTTTAATCTCTGATCGAGGTTCTTTGCATTGAAAAATCATCGAAAACTAAATCACACGTGTGTATCTTGACATTTAAGAGATATATAGTCAAGAAAATCAAGGGAAATTGTGATATATATGTGGATTAGACACAAAAAAAAAACACTCAACAATTGGCTACAATTTAAGGAATGTGTTTAGTGACGGCATCAGTTTTCTAATTGATGGAGAAAGGTCTGGTGGCAAGAAAAGCTGCTTCTAGGAGGTTGTCAAGTGTTTTCGCTCAACGATTTCATTCTTGGGTGGTTGGTTTGGCCCTTATTCCTGTAACTCGAATCCTAGCCCGGTATATCCCTTTTAATTTTACACCATTGTGAACCTTACGCATTTTTTACTCTCTGATCGAGGTTCTCGGCATTGAAAAAACTTCGTAAACTAAATCACACGTGTATATGTTGACATTTAAGAGATATTCAGTCAAGAAAATCAAGGGCAATGGTGATGTATATGTGGATTAGACACAAAAAAAAACACTCAACAAATGGCTACAATTTAAGGAATGTGTTTAGTGACGGCATCAGTTTCCTAATTGATGGAGAAAGGTCTGGTGGCAAGAAAAGCTGCTTCTAGGAGGTTGTCAAGTGTTTTCGCTTGACGAATCCATTCTTGGGTGGTTGGTTTGGCCCTTATTCCTGTAACTCGAATCCTAGCCTGGTATATCCCTTTTAATTTTACACCATTGTGAACCTTACGCATTTTGTACTCTCTGATCGAGGTTCTCGGCATTGAAAAATCTTCGTAAACTAAATCACACGTGTATATGTTGACATTTAAGAGATATACAGTCAAGAAAATCTAGGGGAATGGTGATGTATATGTGGATTAGACACAAAAAAAAACACTCAACAAATGGCTACAATTTAAGGAATGTGTTTAGTGACGGCATCAGTTTCCTAATTGATGGAGAAAGGTCTGGTGGCAAGAAAAGCTGCTTCTAGGAGGTTGTCAAGTGTTTTCGCTTGACGATTCCATTCTTGGGTGGTTGTTTTGTGTCACACCCCCAAAATCCACACGCGGAGTATCGGCGCTTGGAGGCGTGACTGACCAGGATCATACCACTAATCATATTGAACAAGCAAGTAATTAATTGTAAAAGTCCAACGAACACAATTAGTGTCCAAGACAAACATAGTTTAAGTTATGAGCGGAAGCATAATGTTTAAAACCAAAACATAAGCTTAAATATCCAAAGGTTTATCATGGCACACAGCTGTCCATGTCCCACAACGACACTCCCCATGCAAGCTCCAGCTAGTACCTATTGACCTGCAAAGCATGTAGTAACGAGTCAACAACAACGTCGAGTGAGTTCACGTTTGGTTGTCCAGTTTATAGTTGTTCCGAAAACACAGTTTGCTCTTTACCAGCTATCCAGCCGTGGGGGTTACCCCATAGTTCGAAAAACGTTTATTAGTTACCCGTTCTTACGTTGGCTATTCCAGCCCGGCTCTATGGCCGTGGGGGCTACCCCATGTTTAATTCACCAGACTCGTTACGATATCGACTAGTAACGTTTTTCATGTTTAAGTGCCCTAACGTCTGTGTCTATCATCACTGACGTGCCATAGTCCATTAGTCCACGCCCGTCCTCTGCGGCACGGTGTGAGGTTTGTTAAACCTAATAGCGCTATTTAACTAATGACCCGTTCGCCATTGGCCTCGGCGATTAAGTCGATACAAAAGGAGGGACTTCGTTGATAGAGTTCTAGTCTGGTATAGTTAAATACGTCTCAACAGGACTAGGAATCTATGTTCCTAATTACGACTCAACAGGACGAGGAATCTATGTTCCTGATTACGTCTCAACAGGACGAGGAATCCCTATTCCTTAACCCATTCCCAACCCCTGGGAATCCTATGCTTTGTAGAGAAGTGTGAACTCACCTTGGTTTGCTCGGCAGATACACAGAAAGGTCAAGTCTAGCAGCTAGTGGTCAACCACGTCCTAACATGGTTACCATATAAGTCAGGATTTTGGTTTCACGGAGTGCACATAAGTATCACGTAAGATAGCATGTAAGAACACACACGGATCATGGCAACACATATTATTACGTTCAACATATTAAATATTGGGCTCGCACAAGTCTAACAACTTGTGCGATCCACTCGTTGAAGCCCAACAACACCCGGCCCAAATTCAAACAGACAAACAGTTCTTGTGCGACTCAAAGGTCCTTGTGCGACTGGGGAGCGCTTGTGCGATCAGGTCCTCTGGTACGACCAGATCAGCTTATGCAACTGGTCTGCTTGTGCGACCCGGAGTCTTGTGCGAGTGGACCTCTTGTGCGACCAAGAGTTCTTGTGCGAATGATTTTTTTAAATTCCACTTTCCATGCATATCAGTTACAACATTCAATTATTTCCAAATTTATCAATTAACACAATCACCAATTCTAATCAATCCCCTAATCTTCGTCTGTCTAACAGTTACACACAACAACAACTTGATCCATACATTTTAGTAACCCTCGGCCCCACATGATTTGTTTTAAAATCCTAATGCTCGATCCTAGTGAACCGACCCACATGATCATTCTCACAGTTAATCATCACCACTCATGATACCTTAGCCACATGCTTATCCCACAAAAGTCAAACCCCTTTAGAATTTAAGAAATCAAAGTGCAGCCCTAAATCCTATCATTATTTACCATCATGTGCACATAACATGTTACTGACAACCCACATGCAAGTCTGAATCTAGCCGATCATATAACAGTTTACCTCTCCTACATTATACGGTCATTAAATCATACTCAATATTAGCAAATTGTTATGATGATTCAGAAGTCAACATATGCACAACAGAATCCTATTCCGTTAAATATCTAACCTCCTACCATCATAACAAGGTCATGCAAGAATATAACTTATTTTGAATATTACTAATATTGATCAACATCAGGCTCTATCATGCAGATTGTTTAATCTATATTAATCAAGAATCACGGCCGCATGCATTTGAGTTCAAATCAAAAACTAAATCAAATAAGGACAACACACTAACCGATCGATGTAGCGTATGAGGGTTGTGCTAAACGAGAAGGTAAAGCTTCAAGAGAGAGAGAGAGATAGAGAGAGACTGCCGTCGACTTTGAAGGAGGGTGAGAGAGATTAGGGTTTGCTAGATGCAGATTTTGCGTGAAGGTTAAGAATAATACCCTATATCTAATCGCTACTGGGCCAAAGCCCATTAGTTGTTTTCACCAGTTGACAATGGACGAAAACTCTTAAGTGTTTTCGCCCACCTGTGTGTTTTCGTGGGGTGGGGGGTCTTTGCCAAGGGGTGGGGTTTTAACAATGTAGTTTATAAACAAAAATACATATAAACTAATGAACAACTTGTAAACGAAACTAGTCTAAACAACTTATTAGCATATTAACAAAACAACGAATTAACATAAGCAACTTATAACGTATGAACAACAGTACACGGTATGGAACAAGTAATGTTTAGAGGAGGAACCTTGGAAACTCGAGTTGTCACATTATCCCCAACTTGAAAGAAATTTCGTCCCGAAATTTAGCACGTGGTTACTGAGGAAGCTAGTTAAGTTGCATGGTTTTCCTGGGGTGTCACATCTTCCCCCCGTTGATCTGGAATTTCATCCCGAAATTCCGTAGCTTCAGCCTCAGTAGTGGTTGTACCGTTTGCGAATAGTTGGCGATACTTTTGTTTCATCTGATCTTCGCTTTCCCAGGTGAACTCTGGGCCGCGACGTGAGTTCCAATGAACTCGAACGAGAGGTATTCTATTACGCTTGAGGACCTTAACATCCCGGTCCGTGATTTCAACTGGTTCCTCGACGAATCGTAGCTGCTCTTCGATGGTGAGCTCCTTCAAAGGAACTACGTGGGTCTCATCTGACAGACACTTCTTCAGATTTGACACATGGAAAACGTTGTGAACTGCACTGAGTTCCGCTGGTAAGTCCAGTCTGTAAGCCACCTTGCCTATCTTCTCAATGACTTCGAAAGGTCCAACGTATCGTGGGTTAAGTTTGCCTTGTTTACCAAAACGAACCACACCCTTCCAGGGTGAAACCTTGAGTAGTACTCGCTCCCCAACCTGGAGCTCTAGTGGTTTTCTGCCCTTATCGGCGTAGACTTTCTGACGGTCACGAGCCACCGCCATTCGTTGTCGTATCTGAGCAATTTTCTCTGTTGTGTCAACCACATGTTCTGGACCAGTAATCTGGCTATCCCCCACCTCTGCCCAACAAAGAGGTGACCGGCATTTACGCCCGTATAATGCCTCAAACGGAGCAGCTTTAATGCTGGTATGGTAGCTATTATTGTACGAAAATTCCACAAGTGGCAGGTGCTTTTCCCAGCCGTTGCCAAAGTCAATTACACATGCCCTAAGCATGTCTTCTAGGGTCTGGATGGTACGTTCCGACTGCCCATCCGTTTGTGGGTGATAAGCTGTGCTCATATCTAATCTTGAGCCAAAGGACTTGTGCATTGCTTGCCACAGTTCTGATGTAAAACGTGCATCTCGATCCGAGATAATAGAGGTGGGCACTCCGTGCCTCGAGACAACTTCCTTGAGATATACGTCTGCTAGGGTGGAGAACTTATCCGTTTCTTTGATGGCCAAGAAGTGAGCAGACTTTGTGAGTCGATCCACGATCACCCAAATAGTATCGTTACCACGTGGAGATCTAGGCAGGCCAGTAACAAAATCCATGGAAATTTGCTCCCATTTCCATTGTGGTATCTCTGGTTGTTGAAGTGGGCCTGAAGGTTTCTGGTATTCCGCCTTGACTCTCGCACAAGTCAAGCACTTGCTAACGTATGTTGCTATGTGGGCCTTCATGCTAGGCCACCTATATGTAGTTTTGATATCATGGTACATTTTATCCGAACCAGGATATACCGAGTAGCGAGACTTGTATGCCTCATCCATCACAAGCTCTCGTAAGCTGCCATAAAGTGGGACCCAAATGCGTCCTGTGACGTACTAAGCACCGTCTTCCTTCTGTTCTAAGCGTTGCCTTGAGCCGCGTAGGGCTTCAGCCCTGACGTTTTCTGGTTTCAATGCTTCTACCTGAGCATCTCGTATCTGAGAAGGAAGACTAGACTGAATCGTGAGTTGTAAAGCTCGTACGCGCTTAGGGGCAGTGTCCTTTCGACTGAGGGTGTCAGCCACAACATTGGCTTTTCCTGAGTGGTACCTGATCGAGCATTCGAAATCATTCAGCAGCTCGACCCATCGTCGCTGTCGCAAATTCAGTTCCTTCTGTTTGAAGATATGCTCGAGGCTCCTGTGATCGGTGTAGTTAGCACACTTGGTGCCATACAAGTAGTGTCGCCATATCTTAAGCGCAAAAATAACCGCTCCCAGCTCTAGATCGTGTGTAGTGTAGTTCTTTTCATGAACTTTGAGTTGGCGTGAGGCATAGGCTATAACTTTATCCCACTGCATCAATACACAACCAAGACCCTGAATGGATGCGTCGTAGTAAACCACGAAGTCGTCTGTACCCTCTGGCAATGAAAGGATAGGGCCACCACAAAGTCTATCCTTTAAGTGTTGAAACGCTAATTCCTGTGCATTTCCCCATCAATAAACAACGCCTTTCTGCGTTAGTGAGGTGAGTGGCTGTGCAATCTTGGAAAAATCCTTAATAAACCTCCTGTAGTAACCTGCCAATCCCAAGAATTGGCGAATTTCTGTTGGTGTACGAGGTGCAGGCCAGTTCTTAATTGAGTCTACCTTGGACGGATCAACGCGAATCCCATCCCTATTCACCACATGGCCTAAGAAATGGACTTCACGAAGCCAGAAGTCGCATTTGGAAAACTTGGCATATAGTTGTTCTGCTCGAAGGAGTTCCAAGATGAGTCGTAAATGTTGTTCGTGTTCCTCCTGACTCTTAGAATAGATCAGGATGTCGTCTATGAATACAATAACGAACTTGTCTAAGTACGGCTTGCACACTCGATTCATCAAATCCATGAAGACCGCAGGTGCGTTTGTTAGCCCAAAAGGCATAACCAAAAACTCATAGTGTCCATAACGGGTTCTAAAGGTTGTTTTGGAGACGTCCTCTTCTCGGACTCTCAGCTGGTGATACCCCGATCTCAAATCGATCTTTGAATAGTAGCTCGACCCTTGCAGTTGGTCGAACAGGTCGTCAATGCGTGGAAGAGGGTAGCAATTCTTCACAGTCACATTGTTCAGTTCACGGTAGTCGATGCACATTCTGAACGTACCGTCTTTCTTCTTCACAAATAGCACTGGAGCTCCCCAGGGCGAAGAGCTAGAACGAATGAAACTCTTTTCCAAGAGTTCTTGCAATTGTTTAGACAGTTCTTCCTGTTCGGTTGGAGCTAAGCGAGAAGGTGCTCGAGCTATAGGTGGTGCTCTAGGAGCTAGCTCGATTTGAAACTCGGCTTGTCGATGAGGCGGTAACCCAGGTAATTCCTCAGGAAACACTTGAGGAAAGTTGCGTGCAACTGGAACATCCTCTATCTTCTTCTGTTTCGTTGATGCGTCAGTAACGAGTGCTAAAATAGCAGTGTGGCCCTTTCGCAACACTTCTGGGCCCTAAAGAAGGAGATGATGCCCACTACAGCACCACTCTTGTCGCCTTGAATTTCGAGAGGTTCTTTGCCAGAACGGGGAATACGAACAATTTTCTCTTTACATTGGATCTCAGCTTGCTGTTGGAATAACCAATCCATACCAATAATGATGTCGAAACCATCACACGTTGGGGTCATTCCTAGTATCACCCTGACCCATCATGAACACTCGACCCCTGGCACCATTGCCATCGTTATCACCCACGTTGTTGCCTCCATTATTGTTCCCGTTTCTTTGGTTGTGGTTCTGATTCTAGTTCTGGTTCAACTGTGGACAGTGTCTCTTGAAGTGACCTTCAGCCCTACACTGATGGCGTCTCTTGTTACCATAATGTTGCTACTGATTTTGTGGAGCTTGTGGCTGCTGTTGTTGGTTCTTGTTTGCATGACGTGAGCTTCTACAATCTTTGGCTTCATGACCAAGCTTGTTGCATTCTCTGACAACGATCTTTGTTGCACGGCCCGCTGTGGTGCAAATTACATCGATTTCACCTTGCCCTTGACTACCAGACGATTGCTGACCAGGACTCTGATAGTCATCAATCTTTCGCTATTGTGCCTGGGACTGAACCGTAGTCGAACCCTTGCTGGAGGTTCCATCCCACTTCCGTTTGTTGTCAAAGGAAGTAGCAGAAGTAGTGGTAGTAGTAGCACCGATACATTTAGGCAGCCTGTTCTGTTCCACGGCTTGGTCTGTGAGACGATGAGCAAGATGAGTAACATCCTGGATAGTAGCAAGGTTAGCAGAAGTCACATGACTTAGAATCTCTGGTACTAAGCCCTTGAGGTACAGCTCAATGCGCTTGATGGGAGGATCCACCATAGTTGGACATAACACTGCCAGTTCGTTGGGTCGTTTCGTGTACGCTTCTATCTCTGACCCCGTCATCTTCAGGTTAAAGAACTCCACTTCCAGCTTGTGGATGTCATCACGACTACAGTATTCACGTTTGATCAGTTCCTTAAAATCATTCCATGGGGTGGCATTAGCACCCGCCAGCCCCTGCATTTGAACTTGCGCGTTCCACCAAGTTATCGCAGTGCCTTCGAGAGTACCAGTGGCATATTTCACCCCACGAGCCTAGGGGCATTCACACATTTCGAAGACTGACTCGTGCTTCTCAAACCAATGGAGGAGTCCAACAGCTCCTTTAGTGCCGCCGAAAGTACTAGGACGACAGTCCATGAATGTCTTAAATGTGCATATAGGCGGCTGAGCGTTCTGACCTTGTTGCGCGAGGGAGAAACGTCAGGGTTAAGCGAAAGAGTTAGGTCATGAGAGTAGGATCTAACATCCTAGGGTAGGTTCGTAATAGCAGGTTATACCTCCTGCCTGAGCGGCTGCGAGTGCTGCTGTAACTTGTTCGTTGATAAGAGTCGTCAGCTGGCTTGAGTTAGGTTCACACGTTCCCTCATGATCTCACATCGAAGGAAACACAAATAGGAAATGTGTCGCGAATGTGTGTAAGTGTGGAGTGACAATAGAGAGCAAGCACAAATGTGTTTTCAAACTATAGTTGCTACGTTCATCTAAGCATACCATGAGCAAAGTTCTATGCAATCTAGCAAGTAGGCAATATAAACATAATCCATACCACCTAGAATGTCGAGTCTTGCACGTGGAGTGAAGCGTCGTTGTGGATCGTAGAGCACTGTACAGGTTATAGTCTGGTTTTAACAAAAAACGTTTTCCTTTATTAAAACCAAGTTCTCTATAACCAATGGCTCTGATACCAATCTGTCACACCCCCAAAATCCACACGCGGAGTATCACCGCTTGGAGGCGTGACTGACCAGGATCATACCACTAATCATATTGAACAAGCAAGTAATTAATTGTAAAAGTCCAACCAACACAATTAGTGTCCAAGACAAACATAGTTTAAGTTATGAGCGGAAGCATAATGTTTAAAACCAAAACATAAGTTTAAATATCCAAAGGTTTATCATGGCACACAGCTGTCCTTGTCCCACAACGACACTCCCCATGCAAGCTCCAGCTAGTACCTATTGACCTACAAAGCATGTAGTAACGAGTCAACAACAACGTCGAGTGAGTTCACGTTTGGTTGTCCTGTTTATAGTTGTTCCGAAAACACAGTTTGCTCTTTACCAGCTATCCATCCGTGGGGGTTACCCCATAGTTCGAAAAACGTTTATTAGTTACCCGTTCTTACGTTGGCTATTCCAGCCCGGCTCTATGGCCGTGGGGGCTACCCCATGTTTAATTCACCAGACTCGTTACCATATTGACTACTAACGTTCGTCATGTTTAAGTGCCCTAACGTCTGTGTCTATCATCACTGACGTGCCATAGTCCATTAGTCCACGCCCGTCCTCTGCGGCACGGTGTGAGGTTTGTTAAACCTAATAGCGCTATTTAACTAATGACCCGTTCGCCATTGGCCTCGGCGATTAAGTCGATACAAAAGGAGGGACTTCGTTGATAGAGTTCTAGTCTGGTATAGTTAAATACGTCTCAACAGGACGAGGAATCTATGTTCCTGATTACGACTCAACAGGACGAGGAATCTGTGTTCCTGATTACGTCTCAACAGGACGAGGAATCCCTATTCCTTAACCCATTCCCAACCCCTGGGAATCCCATGCTTTGTAGAGAAGTGTGAACTCACCTTGGTTTGCTTGGCAGATACACAGAAAGGTCAAGTCTAGCAGCTAGTGGTCAACCAAGTCCTAACATGGTTACCATATAAGTCAGGATTTTGGTTTCATGGAGTGCACATAAGTATCACGTAAGATAGCATGTAAGAACACACACGGATCATGGCAACACATATTATTACGTTCAACATATTAAATATTGGGCTCGCACAAGTCTAACAACTTGTGCGATCCACTCGTTGAAGCCCAACAGCACCCGGCCCAAATTCAAACAGACAAACAGTTCTTGTGCGACTCAAAGGTCCTTGTACGACTGGGGACCGCTTGTGCGATCAGGTCCTCTGGTACGACCAGATCAGCTTGTGCGACTGGTCTGCTTGTGCGACCCGGGGTCTTGTGCGAGTGGACCTCTTGTGCGACCAAGAGGTCTTGTGCGAATGATTTTTTTAAATTCCACTTTTCATGCATATCAGTTACAACATTCAATTATTTCCAAATTTATCATTTATCAATTAACACAATCACCAATTCTAATCAATCCCCTAATCTTCGTCTGTCTAACAGTTACACACAACAACAACTTGATCCATACATTTTAGTAACCCTCGGCCCCACATGATTTGTTTTAAAATCCTAATGCTCGATCCTAGTGAACCGACCCACATGATCATTCTCACAGTTAATCATCACCACTCATGATACCTTAGCCACATGCTTATCCCACAAAAGTCAAACCCCTTTAGAATTTAAGAAATCAAAGTGCAGCCCTAAATCCTATCATTATCTACCATCATGTGCACATAACATGTTACTGACAACCCACATGCAAGTCTGAATCTAGCCGATCATATAACAGTTTACCTCTCCTACATTATACGGTCATTAAATCATACTCAATATTAGCAAATTGTTATGATGATTCAGAAGTCAACATATGCACAACAGAATCCTATTCCGTTAAATATCTAACCTCCTACCATCATAACAAGGTCATGCAAGAATATAACTTATTTTGAATATTACTAATATTGATCAACATCAGGCTCTATCATGCAGATTGTTTAATCCATATTAATCAAGAATCACGGCCGCATGCATTTGAGTTCAAATAAAAAACTAAATCAAATAAGGACAACACACTAACCGATCGATGTAGCGTAAGAGGGTTGTGCTAAACGAGAAGGTAAAGCTTCATGAGAGAGAGAGAGATAGAGAGAGACTGCCGTCGACTTTGAAGGAGGGTGAGAGAGATTAGGGTTTGCTAGATGCAGATTTTGCGTGAAGGTTAAGAATAATACCCTATATCTAATCGCTACTGGGCCAAAGCCCATTAGTTGTTTTCACCAGTTGACAATGGACGAAAACTCTTAAGTGTTTTCGCCCACCTGTGTGTGTTCGTGGGGTGGGGGGTCTTTGCAACGGGTGGGGTTTTAACAATGTAGTTTATAAAAAAAAAATACATATAAACTAATGAACAACTTGTAAACGAAACTTGTCTAATCAACTTATTAGCATATTAACAAAACAACGAATTAACATAAGCAACTTATAACGTATGAACAACAGTACACGGTATGGAACAAGTAATGTTTAGAGGAGGAACCTTGGAAACTCGAGTTGTCACAGTTTGGCCCTTATTCCTGTAACTCGAATCCTAGCCCGGTATATCCCTTTTAATTTTACACCATTGTGAACCTTACGCATTTTTTACTCTCTGATCAAGGTTCTCCGCATTGAAAAATCTTCGTAAACTAAATCACACGTGTATATGTTGACATTTAAGAGATATACAGTCAAGAAAATCAAGGGCAATGGTGATGTATATGTGGATTAGACACAAAAAAAAACACTCAACAAATGGCTACAATTTAAGGAATGTGTGTAGTGACCGCATCAGATTCCTAATTGAAGGAGAACGGTCTGGTGGCAAGAAAAGCTGGTTCTAGGAGGTTGTAAAGTGTTTTCGCTCGACGATTCGATTCTTCGGTGGTTGGTTTGGGCCTTGTTCCTGTAACTCGAATCCTAGCCCGGTATATCCCGTTTTAGTTTTACACCATTGTGAACCTTACGCCTTTTTTACTCTCTGATCGAGGTTCTCGGCAATGAACAATCTTCGTAAACTAAGTCACACGTGTATATGTTGACATTTAAGAGATATACAGTTAAGAAAATCAAGGGCAATGGTGATATATATGCGGATTAGACACAAAAAAAAACACTCAACAAATGGCTACAATTTAAGGAATGTGTTTAGTGACGGCATCAGTTTCCTAGTTGATGGAGAGAGGTCTGGTGGCAAGAAAAGCTTCTTCTAGGAGGTTGTCAAGTGTTTTCGCTCGACGATTCCAGTCTTAGGTGGCTGGTTTTGGCCTTGTTCCTGTAACTCGAATCCTAGCCCGGTATATCCCATTTTAATTTTACACCATTGTGAACTTTACACCTTTTTTACTCTCTGATCGAGGTTCTCGGCATTGAAAAATATTCGTAAACTAAATCACACGGGTGTATGTTGACATTTAAGAGATATATAGTCAAGAAAATCAAGGGCAATGGTGATATATATGTGGATTAGACACAAAAAAAAACACTCAACAAATGGCTACAATTTAAGGAAGGTGTTTAGTGACGGCATCAGTTTCCTAATTGATGGAGAAAGGTCTGGTGGCAAGAAAAGCTGCTTCTAGGAGGTTGTCAAGTGTTTTCGCTCAACGATTCCATTCTTGGGTGGTTGGTTTGTCCCTTATTCCTGTAACTAAAATCCTAGCCCGGTATATCCCTTTTAATTTTACACCATTGTGAACCATACGCATTTTTTACTCTCTGATCGAGGTTCTTGGCATTGAAAAATCTTCGTAAACTAAATCACACGTGTATATGTTGACATTTAAGAGATATACAGTCAAGAAAATCAAGGGCAATGGTGACGTATATGTGGATTAGACACAAAAAAAACACTCAACAAATGACTACAATTTAAGGAATGTGTTTAGTGACGGCATCAGTTTCCTAATTGATGGAGAAAGGTCTGGTGGCAAGAAAAGCTAATTCTAGGAGGTTTTCAAGTGTTTTCGCTCAACGATTCCATTCTTAGGTGGTTGGTTTGGCCCTTATTCCTGTAAATCGAATCCTAGCCCGGTATATCCCTTTTAATTTTACACCATTGTGAACCTTACGCATTTTTTACTCTCTGATCGAGGTTCTCGACATTGAAAAATCATCGTAAACTAAATCACACGTGTATATGTTGACATTTAAGAGATATACAGTCAAGAAAATCAAGGGCAATGGTGATGTATATGTGGATTAGACACAAAAAAAACACTCAACAAATGGCTACAATTTAAGGAATGTGTTTAGTGACCGCATCAGATTCCTAATTGAATGAGAAAGGTCTGGTGGCAAGAAAAAACCTGCTTCTAGGAGGTTGTCAAGTGTTTTCGCTCGACGATTCCATTCTTGGGTGGTTGGTTTGGCCCTTGTTCCTGTAACTAGAATCCTAGCCCGTTATATCCCATTTTAATTTTACACCATTGTGAACCTTACGCCTTTTTTACTCTCTGATCGAGGTTATCGGGATTGAAAAATCTTCGTAAACTAAATCACACGTGTATATGTTGACATTTAAGAGATATACAGTCAAGAAAATCAAGGGGAATGGTGATGTATATGTGGATTAGACACAAAAAAAACACTCAACAAATGGCTACAATTTAAGGAATGTGTTTAGTGACGGCATTAGTTTCCTAATTGATGGAGAAAGGTCTGATGGCAAGAAAAGCTGCTTCTAGGAGGTTGTCAACTGTTTTCGCTTGACGATTCCATTCTTGGGTGGTTGGTTTGGCCCTTATTCCTGTAACTCGAATCCTAGCGCGGTATATCCCATTTAATTTTACACCATTGTGAACCTTACGCATTTTTTACTCTCTGATCGAGGTTCTTGGCATTGAAAAATCTTCGTAAACTAAATCACACGTGTATATGTTGACATTTAAGAGATATACAGTCAAGAAAATCAAGGGCAATTGTGATGTATATGTGGATTAGACACAAAAAAAAACACTCAACAAATGGGTACAATTTAAGGAATGTGTTTAGTGACCGCATCAGATTCCAAATTGAAGGAGAAAGGTCTGGTGGCAAGAAAAGCTGCTTCTAGGAGGTTGTAAAGTGTTTTCGCTCAACGATTCCATTCTTGGGTGGTTGGTTTGTGCCTTGTTCCTGTAACTCGAATCCTAGCCCGGTATATCCCATTTTAGTTTTACACCATTGTGAACCTTACGCCTTTTTTACTCTCTGATCGAGGTTCTCGACAATGAACAATCTTCGTAAATTATATCAAACGTGTATATGTTGACATTTAAGAGATATACAGTTAAGAAAATCAAGGGCAATGGTGATATATATGCGGATTAGACACCAAAAAAACACTCAACAAACGGCTACAATTTAAGGAATGTGTTTAGTGACGGCATCAGTTTCCTAATTGATGGAGAAAGGTTTGGTGGCAAGAAAAGCTTCTTCTAGGAGGTTGTCAAGAGTTTTCGCTCGACGATTCCATTCTTGGGTGGCTGGTTTGGCCCTTGTTCCTGTAACTCGAATCCTAGCTCGGTATATCCTATTTTAATTTTACACCATTGTGAACTATACACCTTTTTTACTCTCTGATCGAGGTTCTCGGCATTGAAAAATCTTCGTAAACTAAATCACACGTGTATATGTTGACATTTAAGAGATATACAGTTAAGAAAATCAAGGGCAATGGTGATATATATGCGGAATAGACACCAAAAAAAACACTCAACAAATGCCTACAATTTAAGGAATATGTTTAGTGACGGCATCAGATTCCTAATTGATGGAGAAAGGTTTGGTGGCAAGAAAAGCTGCTTCTAGGAGGTTGTCAAGTGTTTTCGCTCGACGATTCCATTCTTGGGTGGTTGGTTTGTCCCTTGTTCCTGTAACTCGAATCCTAGCCCGGTATATCCCATTTTAATTTTACACCATTGTGAACCTTACACCTTTTTTACTCTCTAATCGAGGTTCTCGGGATTGAAAAATCTTCGTAAACTAAATCACACGTGTATATGTTGACATTTAAGAGATATACAGTCAAGAAAATCAAGGGCAATGGTGATGTACATGTGGATTAGACACAAAAAAAACACTCAACAAATGGCTACAATTTAAGGAATGTGTTTAGTGACGGCATCAGTTTCCTAATTGATGGAGAAAGGTTTGGTGGCAAGAAAAGCTGCTTCTAGGAGGTTGTCAAGTGTTTTCGCTCGATGATTCCATTCTTGGGTGGTTGGTTTGTCCCTTATTCCTGTAACTCGAATCCTAGCCCGGTATATCCCTTTTAATTTTACACCATTGTGAACCTTACGCATTTTTTACTCTCTGATCGAGGTTCTAGGCATTGAAAAATCATCGTAAACTAAATCACACGTGTATATGTTGACATTTAAGAGATATACAGTCAAGAAAATCAAGGGCAATGGTGATGTATATGTGGATTAGACACAAAAAAAAACACTCAACAAATGGCTACAATATAAGGAATGTGTTTAGTGACCGCATCAGATTCCTAATTGAATGAGAAAGGTATGGTGGCAAGAAAAGCTGCTTTTAGGAGGTTGTAAAGTGTTTTCGCTCGACGATTCCATTCTTGGGTGGTTGGTTTGGGCCTTGTTCCTGTAACACGAATCCTAGCCCGGTATATCCCATTTTAGTTTTACAACATTGTGAACCTTACGCCTTTTTTACTCTCTGATCGAGGTTCTCGACAATGAACAATCTTCGTAAACTATATCACACGTGTATATGTTGACATTTAAGAGATATACTGTTAAGAAAATCAAGGGCAATGGTGATATATATGCGGATTAGACACCAAAAAAAACACTCAACAAATGGCTACAATTTAAGGAATGTGTTTAGTGACGGCATTAGTTTCCTAATTGATGCAGAAAGGTTTGGTGGCAAGAAAAAGCTTCTTCTAGGAGTTTGTCAAGTGTTTTCGCTCGACGATTCCATTCTTGGGTGGCTGGTTTGGCCCTTGTTCCTGTAACTCGAATCCTAGCCCGGTATATCCCATTTTAATTTTACACCATTGTGAACTTTACACCTTTTTTACTCTCTGATCGAGGTTCTCGGCATTGAAAAATCTTCGTAAACTAAATCACACGGGTGTATGTTGACATTTAAGAGATATATAGTTAAGAAAATCAAGGGCAATGGTGATATATATGTGGATTAGACACAAAAAAAACACTCAACGAATGGCTACAATTTAAGGAATGTGTTTAGTGACGGCATCAGATTCCTAATTGATGGAGAAAGGTCTGGTGGCAAGAAAAGCTGCTTCTAGGAGGTTGTCAAGTGTTTTCGCTCGACGATTCCATTCTTGGGTGGTTGGTTTGACCCTTGTTCCTGTAACTCGAATCCTAGCCCGGTATATCCCATTTTAATTTTACACCATTGTGAACCTTACACCTTTTTTACTCTCTGATCGAGGTTCTCGGGATTGAAAAATCTTCGTAAACTAAATCACACGTGTATATGTTGACATTTAAGAGATATACAGTCAAGAAAATCAAGAGCAATGGTGATGTATATGCGGATTAGACACCAAAAAAAACAATCAACAAATGGCTACAATTTAAGGAATGTGTTTAGTGACGGCATTAGATTCCTAATGGATGGAGAATGGTCTGATGGCTAGAAAAGGTGCTTCTAGGATGTTGTCAAGTGTTTTCGCTCGACGATTCCATTCTTGGGTGGTTGGTTTGACCCTGTTCCTGTAACTCTAATCCTAGCCCGGTATATCCCATTTTAATTTTACACCATTGTGAACCTTTCGCCTTTTTTACTCTCTGATCGAGGTTCTCGGCAATGAAAAATCTTCGTAAACTAAATCACACGTGTATATGTTGACATTTAAGAGATATACAGTTAAGAAAATCAAGGGCAATGGTTATATATATGCGGATTAGACACAAAAAAAAACACTCAAGAAATGGCTACAATTTAAGGAATGTGTTTAATGACGGCATCATATTCCTAATTGATGGAGAAAGGTCTGGTGGCAAGAAAAGCTGCTTCTAGGAGGTTGTCAAGTGTTTTAGCTCGACGATTCCATTCTTGGGTGGTTGGTTTAGCCCTTATTCATGTAACTCGAATCCTAGCCAGGTATATCCCATTTTAATTTTACACCATTGTGAACCTTACGCAATTTTTACTCCCTGATCGAGGTTCTTGGCATTGAAAAATCTTCGTAAACTAAATCACACATGTATATGTTGACATTTAAGAGATATACAGTCAAGAAAATCAAGGGCAATGGTGATATATATGCGGATTAGACACCAAAAAAAAACACTCAACAAATGGCTACAATTTAAGGAATGTGTTTAGTGATGGTATCAGATTCCCAATTGAAGGAGAAAGGTCTGGTGGCAAGAAAAGCTTCTTCTAGGAGGTTGTCAAGTGTTTTCGCTCGACGATTCCATTCTTGGGTGGTTGGTTTGGCCCTTGTTCCTCTAACCTGAATCCTAGCCCGGTATATCCCATATTAATTTTAGACCATTGTGAACCTTACGCCTTTTTTACTCTCTAATCGAGGTTCTCGGCATTGAAAAATCTTCGTAAACTAAATCACACGTGTATATGTTGACATTTAAGAGATATACAGTCAAGGAAATCAAGGGTAATGGTGATATATATGCGGATTAGACAACAAAAAAAAACATTCAACAAATGGCTACAATTTTAGAAATGTGTTTATTGACAGCATCAGATTCCTAATTGATGGAGAAAGGTCTTGTGGCAAGAAAAGCTACTTCTAGGAGGTTTTCAAGTGTTTTCGCTCGACGATTCCATTCTTGGGTGGTTGGTTTGGCCCTTGTTCCTGTAACTCGAATTCTAGCCCGGTATAACCCATTTTAATTTTACACCATTTTGAACCTTACGCCTTTTTTACTCTCGGATCAAGGTTCTCGGCATTGAAAAATCTTCGTAAACTAAATCACACGTGTATATGTTGACATTTAAGAGATATACAGACAAGAAAATCAAGGGCAATGTCGATATATATGCGGATTGGACACCAAAAAAAACACTCAACAAATGGCTACAATTTATGGAATGTGTTTAGTGACGGCATCAGATTCCTAATTGATGGAGAAAGGTCTGGTGGCAAGAAAAGCAGCTTCTAGGAGGTCGTCAAGTGTTTTCGTTTGACGATTCCATTCTTGGGTGGTTGGTTTGGCCCTTGTTCCTGTATCTCGAATCCTAGCCCGGTATATCCCATTTTAATTTTACACAATTGTGAACCTTATGGCTTTTTTACTCTCTGATTGAGGTTCTCGGGATTGTAAAATCTTCGTAAACTAAATCACACGTGTATATGTTGACATTTAAGAGATATACAGTTAAGAAAATCAAGGGCAATGGTGATATATATGCGGAAAAGACACCAAAAAAAACACTCAACAAATGCCTACAATTTAAGGAATGTGTTTAGTGACGGCATCAGATTCCTAATTCATGGAGAAAGGTCTGGTGGCAAGAAAAGCTGCTTCTAGGAGGTTGTCAAGTGTTTTCTCTCGACGATTCCATTCTTGGGTGGATGGTTTGGCCCTTGATCTGGTAACTCGAATTCTAGCCCGGTGTATCCCATTTTAAATTTTCACCATTGTGAACCTTACGCCTTTTTTACTCTCTGATCGAGGTTCTCGGCATTGACAAATCTTCGTAAACTAAATCACACGTGTATATGTTGACATTTAAGAGATATACAGTCAAGGAAATCAAGGGCAATGGTGATATATATGCGGATTAGACACAAAAAAAACACTCAACAAATAGCTACAATTTAAGGAATGTGTTTAGTGACGGCATCAGTTTCCTAATTGATGGAGAAAGGTCTGGTGGCAAGAAAAGCTGCTTCTAGGAGGTTGTCAAGTGTTTTCGCCTGACGATTCCATTCTTGGGTGGTTGGTTTGACCCTTGTTCCTGTAACTCGAATCCTGGCCCGGTATATCCCATTTTAATTTTACACCATTGTGAACCTTACACCTTTTTTACTCTCTGATCGAGGTTCTTGGGATTGAAAAATCTTCGTAAACTAAATCACACGTGTATATGTTGACATTTAAGAGATATACAGTCAAGAAAATCAAGGGCAATGGTGATGTATATGCGGATTAGACACCAAAAAAAACAATCAACAAATGGCTACAATTTAAGGAATGTGTTTAGTGACGGCATTAGATTCCTAATGGATGGAGAATGGTCTGATGGCTAGAAAAGGTGCTTCTAGGATGTTGTCAAGTGTTTTCGCTCGATGATTCCATTCTTGGGTGGTTGGTTTGGCCCTGTTCCTGTAACTCTAATCCTAGCCCGATATATCCCATTTTAATTTTACACCATTGTGAACCTTTCGCCTTTTTTACTCTCTGATCGAGGTTCTCGGCAATGAAAAATACTCGTAAACTAAATCACACGTGTATATGTTGACATTTAAGAGATATACAGTTAAGAAAATCAAGGGCAATGGTGATATATATGCGGATTAGACACAAAAAAAAAACACTCAAGAAATGGCTACAATTTAAGGAATGTGTTTAATGACGGCATCATATTCCTAATTGATGGAGAAAGGTCTGGTGGCAAGAAAAGCTGCTTCTAGGAGGTTGTCAAGTGTTTTAGCTCGACGATTCCATTCTTGGGTGGTTGGTTTGGCCCTTATTCCTGTAACTCGAATCCTAGCCAGGTATATCCCATTTTAATTTTACACCATTGTGAACCTTACGCATTTTTTACTCCCTGATCGAGGTTCTTGGCATTGAAAAATCTTCGTAAACTAAATCACACATGTATATGTTGACATTTAAGAGATATACAGTCAAGAAAATCAAGGGCAATGGTGATATATATGCGGATTAGACACCAAAAAAAACACTCAACAAATGGCTACAATTTAAGGAGTGTGTTTAGTGATGGTATCAGATTCCTAATTGAAGGAGAAAGGTCTGGTGGCAAGAAAAGCTGATTCTAGGAGGCTGTCAAGTGTTTTCGCTCGACGATTCCATTCTTGGGTGGTTGGTTTGGCCCTTGTTCCTGTAACCTGAATCCTAGCGCGGTATATCCCATATTAATTTTACACCATTGTGAACCTTACGCCTTTTTTACTCTCTGATCGAGGTTCTCGGCATTGAAAAATCTTCGTAAACTAAATCACACGTGTATATGTTGACATTTAAGAGATATACAGTTAAGAAAATCAAGGGCAATGGTGATATATATGCGGAATAGACACCAAAAAAAACACTCTACAAATGCCTACAATTTAAGGAATATGTTTAGTGACGGCATCAGATTCCTAATTGATGGAGAAAGGTCTGGTGGCAAGAAAAGCTGCTTCTAGGAGGTTGTCAAGTGTATTCTCTCGACGATTCCATTCTTGGGTGGATGGTTTGGCCCATGATCCGGTAACTCGAATTCTAGCCCGGTGTATCCCATTTTAAATTTTCACCATTGTGAACCTTACGCCTTTTTTACTCTCTGATCGAGGTTCTCGGCATTGAAAAATCTTCGTAAACTAAATCACACGTGTATATGTTGACATTTAAGAGATATACAGTCAAGGAAATCAAGGGCAATGGTGATATATATGCGGATTAGACAAAAAAAACATTCAACAAATGGCTACAATTTTAGAAGTGTGTTTAGTGACGGCATCAGATTTCTAATTGATGGAGAAAGGTCTTGTGGCAAGAAAAGCTACTTCTAGGAGGTTGTCAAGTGTTTTCGCTCGAGGATTCCATTCTTGGGTGGTTGGTTTGGCCATGTTCCTGTAACTCGAATCCTAGCCCGGTATATCCCATTTTAATTTTAAACCATTGTGAACCTTACGCCTTTTTTAATATCTTATCGAGGATCTCGGCAATGAAAAATCATCATAAACTAAATCACACGTGTATATGTTGACATTTAAGAGATATACAATTAAGAAAATCAAGGGCAATGGTGATATATTTGCGGATTAGACACAAAAAAAAAACACTCAAGAAATGGCTACAATTTAAGGAATGTGTTTAATGACGGCATCACATTCCTAATTGATGGAGAAAGGTCTGGTGGCAAGAAAAGCTGCTTCTAGGAGGTTGTCAAGTGTTTTCGCTCGACGATTCCATTCTTGGGTGGTTGGTTTGGCCCTTATTCCTGTAACTCGAATCCTAGCCGGGTATATCCCATTTTAAAATTACAACATTGTGAACCTTATGCATTTTTTACTCCCTGATCGAGGTTCTTGGCATTGAAAAATCTTCGTAAACTAAATCACATGTGTATATGTTGACATTTAAGAGATATACAGTCAAGAAAATCAAGGGCAATGGTGATATATATGCGGATTAGACACCAAAAAAACACTCAACAAATGGCTACAATTTAAGGAATATGTTTAGTGACGGTATCAGATACCTAATTGATGGAGAAAGGTCTGGTGGAAAGAAAAGCAGCTTCTAGGAGGTAGTCAAGTGTTTTCTCTCGACGATTCCATTCTTGGGTGGTTGGTTTGGCCCTTGTTCCTGTAACCCGAATCCTAGCCCGGTATATCCCATATTAATTTTACACCATTGTGAACCTTATGCCTTTTTTATGATCTGATCGAGTTTCTCGGCATTGAAAATTTTTCGTAAACTAAATCACACGTGTATATGTTGGCATTTAAGAGATATACAGTTAAGAAATCAAGGGCAATGGTGATATATATGCGGAAAAGACACCAAAAAAAAACACTCAACAAATGCCTACAATTTAAGGAATATGTTTAGTGACGGCATCAGATTCCTAATTGATGGAGAAAGGTCTGGTGGCAAGAAAAGCTGCTTCTAGGAGAGTTGTCAAGTGTATTCTCTCGACGATTCCATTCTTGGGTGGATGGTTTGCCCCTTGATCCGGTAACTCGAATTCTAGCCCCCGGTGTATCCCATTTTAAATTTACACCATTGTGAACCTTACGCCTTTTTTACTCTCTGATCGAGGTTCTCGGCATTGAAAACTCTTCGTAAACTAAATCACACGTGTATATGTTGACATTTAAGAGATATACAGTCAAGGAAATCAAGGGCAATGGTGATATATATGCGGATTAGACAACAAAAAAAAAAACATTCAACAAATGGCTACAATTTTAGAAATGTGTTTAGTGACGGCATCAGATTCCTAATTGGTGGAGAAAGGTCTTGTGGCAAGAAAAGCTGCTTCTAGGAGGTTTTCAAGTGTTTTCGCTCGACGATTCCATTCTTGGGTGGTTGGTTTGGCCCGTGTTCCTGTAACTCGAATTCTAGCCCGGTATAACCCATTTTAATTTTACACCATTTTGAACCTTACGCCTTTTTTACTCTCTGATCGAGGTTTTCGGCATTGAAAAATCTTCGTAAACTAAATCACACGTGTATATGTTGACATTTAAGAGATATACAGACAAGAAAATCAAGGGCAATGGTGATATATATGCGGATTGGACACCAAAAAAACACTCAACAAATGGCTACAATTTATGGAATGTGTTTAGTGACGGCATCAGATTCCTAATTATGGAGAAAGGTCTGGTGGCAAGAAATGCAGCTTCTAGGAGGTCGTCAAGTGTTTTCGTTCGACGATTCCATTCTTGGGTGGTTGGTTTGGCCCTTGTTCCTGTATCTCGAATCCTAGCCCGGTATATCCCATTTTAATTTTACACCATTGTGAACCTTAAGCCTTTTTTACTCTCTGATCGAGGTTCTCGGCATTGAAAAATCTTCGTAAACTAAATCACACGTGTATATGTTGACATTTAAGAGATATACAGAGAAGAAAATCAAGGGCAATGGTGATATATATGCGGATTAGACACCAAAAAAACACTCAACAAATGGCTACAATTTATGGAATGTGTTTAGTGACGGCATCAGATACCTAATTGATGGAGAAAGGTCTGTTGGCAAGAAAAGCAGCTTCTAGGAGGTCGTCAAGTGTTTTCGTTCGACGATTCCATTCTTGGTTGGTTGGTTTGGCCCTTGTTCCTGTATCTCGAATCCTAGGCCGGTATATCCCATTTTAATTTTACACAATTGTGAACCTTACGCCTTTTTTACGCTCTGATCGAGTTTCTCGGCATTGAAAATTTTTCGAAAACTAAATCACACGTGTATATGTTGACATTTAAGAGATATACAGTTAAGAAATCAAGGGCAATGGTGATATATATGCGGAAAAGACACCAAAAAAAAACACTCAACAAATGCCTACAATTTAAGGAATATGTTTAGTGACGGCATCAGATTCCTAATCGATGGAGAAAGGTCTGGTGGCAAGAAAAGCTGCTTCTGGGAGAGTTGTCAAGTGTATTCTCTCGACGATTCCATTCTTGGGTGGATGGTTTGGCCCTTCATCCGGTAACTCGAATTCTAGCCCCCGGTGTATCCCATTTTAAATTTACACCATTGTGAACCTTACGCCTTTTTTACTCTCTGATCGAGGTTCTCGGCATTGAAAAATCTTCGTAAACTAAATCACACGTGTATATGTTGACATTTAAGAGATATACAGTCAAGGAAATCAAGGGCAATGGTGATATATATGCGGATTAGACAACAAAAAAAAAACATTCAACAAATGGCTACAATTTTAGAAATGTGTTTAGTGACGGCATCAGATTCCTAATTTGTGGAGAAAGGTCTTGTGGCAAGAAAAGCTGCTTCTAGGAGGTTGTCAAGTGTTTTCGCTCGACGATTCCATTCTTGGGTGGTTAGTTTGGCCCTTGTTCCTGTAACTCGAATTCTAGCCCGGTATAACCCATTTTAATTTTACACCATTTTGAACCTTACGCCTTTTATACTCTCTGATCGAGGCTCTCTGCATTGAAAAATCTTCGTAAACTAAATCACACGTGTATATGTTGACATTTAAGAGATATACAGACAAGAAAATCAAGGGCAATGGTGATATATATGCGGATTAGACACCAAAAAAACACTCAAAAATGGCTACAATTTATGGAATGTGTTTAGTGACGGCATCAGATTCCTAATTGATGGAGAAAGGTCTGTTGGCAAGAAAAGCAGCTTCTAGGAGGTCGTCAAGTGTTTTCGTTCGACGATTCCATTCTTGGTTGGTTGATTTGGCCCTTGTTCCTGTATCTCGAATCCTAGCCCGGTATATCCCATTTTAATTTTACACAATTGTGAACCTTACGCCTTTTTTACTCTCCGATCGAGGTTCTCGGCATTGAAAAATCTTCGTAAACTAAATCACACGTGTATATGTTGACATTTAAGAGATATACAGTTAAGAAAATCAAGGGAAATGGTGATATATATGCGGATTAGACACAAAAAAAAAACACTCAACAAATAGCTAGAATTTAAGGAATGTGTTTAGTGACGGAATCTGATTCCTAATTGATGGAGAAAGGTCTGGTGGCTAGAAAATCTGCTTCTAGGAGGTTGTCAAGTGTTTTCGCTCGATGATTCTGTTCTTGGGTGGTTGGTTTGACCCTTGTTCCTGTAACTCGAATCCTAGCCCGGTATATCCCATTTTAATCTTACACCATTGTGAACCTTACACCTTTTTTACACTCTATTCGAGGTTCTCGGCATTGAAAAATCTTCGTAAACTAAATCACAAGTGTATGTGTTGACATTTAAGAGATATACAGTCAAGAAAATCAAGGGCAATTGTGATATATATGCGGATTAGACACCAAAAAAAACCACTCAACAAATGCCTACAATTTAAGGAATATGTTTAGTGACGGCATCAGATTCCTAATTGATGGAGAAAGGTCTGGTGGCAAGAAAAGCTGCTTCTAGGAGAGTTGTCAAGTGTATTCTCTCGACGATTCCATTCTTGGGTGGATGGTTTGCCCCTTGATCCGGTAACTCGAATTCTAGCCCCCGGTGTATCCCATTTTAAATTTACACCATTGTGAACCTTACGCCTTTTTTACTCTCTGATCGAGGTTCTCGGCATTGAAAACTCTTCGTAAACTAAATCACACGTGTATATGTTGACATTTAAGAGATATACAGTCAAGGAAATCAAGGGCAATGGTGATATATATGCGGATTAGACAACAAAAAAAAAACATTCAACAAATGGCTACAATTTTAGAAATGTGTTTAGTGACGGCATCAGATTCCTAATTGGTGGAGAAAGGTCTTGTGGCAAGAAAAGCTGCTTCTAGGAGGTTTTCAAGTGTTTTCGCTCGACGATTCCATTCTTGGGTGGTTGGTTTGGCCCGTGTTCCTGTAACTCGAATTCTAGCCCGGTATAACCCATTTTAATTTTACACCATTTTGAACCTTACGCCTTTTTTACTCTCTGATCGAGGTTTTCGGCATTGAAAAATCTTCGTAAACTAAATCACACGTGTATATGTTGACATTTAAGAGATATACAGACAAGAAAATCAAGGGCAATGGTGATATATATGCGGATTGGACACCAAAAAAACACTCAACAAATGGCTACAATTTATGGAATGTGTTTAGTGACGGCATCAGATTCCTAATTATGGAGAAAGGTCTGGTGGCAAGAAATGCAGCTTCTAGGAGGTCGTCAAGTGTTTTCGTTCGACGATTCCATTCTTGGGTGGTTGGTTTGGCCCTTGTTCCTGTATCTCGAATCCTAGCCCGGTATATCCCATTTTAATTTTACACCATTGTGAACCTTAAGCCTTTTTTACTCTCTGATCGAGGTTCTCGGCATTGAAAAATCTTCGTAAACTAAATCACACGTGTATATGTTGACATTTAAGAGATATACAGAGAAGAAAATCAAGGGCAATGGTGATATATATGCGGATTAGACACCAAAAAAACACTCAACAAATGGCTACAATTTATGGAATGTGTTTAGTGACGGCATCAGATACCTAATTGATGGAGAAAGGTCTGTTGGCAAGAAAAGCAGCTTCTAGGAGGTCGTCAAGTGTTTTCGTTCGACGATTCCATTCTTGGTTGGTTGGTTTGGCCCTTGTTCCTGTATCTCGAATCCTAGGCCGGTATATCCCATTTTAATTTTACACAATTGTGAACCTTACGCCTTTTTTACGCTCTGATCGAGTTTCTCGGCATTGAAAATTTTTCGAAAACTAAATCACACGTGTATATGTTGACATTTAAGAGATATACAGTTAAGAAATCAAGGGCAATGGTGATATATATGCGGAAAAGACACCAAAAAAAAACACTCAACAAATGCCTACAATTTAAGGAATATGTTTAGTGACGGCATCAGATTCCTAATTGATGGAGAAAGGTCTGGTGGCAAGAAAAGCTGCTTCTAGGAGACTTGTCAAGTGTATTCTCTCGACGATTCCATTCTTGGGTGGATGGTTTTCCCCTTGATCCGGTAACTCGAATTCTAGCCCCCGGTGTATCCCATTTTAAATTTACACCATTGTGAACCTTACGCCTTTTTTACTCTCTGATCGAGGTTCTCGGCATTGAAAACTCTTCGTAAACTAAATCACACGTGTATATGTTGACATTTAAGAGATATACAGTCAAGGAAATCAAGGGCAATGGTGATATATATGCGGATTAGACAACAAAAAAAAAACATTCAACAAATGGCTACAATTTTAGAAATGTGTTTAGTGACGGCATCAGATTCCTAATTGGTGGAGAAAGGTCTTGTGGCAAGAAAAGCTGCTTCTAGGAGGTTTTCAAGTGTTTTCGCTCGACGATTCCATTCTTGGGTGGTTGGTTTGGCCCGTGTTCCTGTAACTCGAATTCTAGCCCAGTATAACCCATTTTAATTTTACACCATTTTGAACCTTACGCCTTTTTTACTCTCTGATCGAGGTTTTCGGCATTGAAAAATCTTCGTAAACTAAATCACACGTGTATATGTTGACATTTAAGAGATATACAGACAAGAAAATCAAGGGCAATGGTGATATATATGCGGATTGGACACCAAAAAAACACTCAACAAATGGCTACAATTTATGGAATGTGTTTAGTGACGGCATCAGATTCCTAATTATGGAGAAAGGTCTGGTGGCAAGAAATGCAGCTTCTAGGAGGTCGTCAAGTGTTTTCGTTCGACGATTCCATTCTTGGGTGGTTGGTTTGGCCCTTGTTCCTGTATCTCGAATCCTAGCCCGGTATATCCCATTTTAATTTTACACCATTGTGAACCTTAAGCCTTTTTTACTCTCTGATCGAGGTTCTCGGCATTGAAAAATCTTCGTAAACTAAATCACACGTGTATATGTTGACATTTAAGAGATATACAGAGAAGAAAATCAAGGGCAATGGTGATATATATGCGGATTAGACACCAAAAAAACACTCAACAAATGGCTACAATTTATGGAATGTGTTTAGTGACGGCATCAGATACCTAATTGATGGAGAAAGGTCTGTTGGCAAGAAAAGCAGCTTCTAGGAGGTCGTCAAGTGTTTTCGTTCGACGATTCCATTCTTGGTTGGTTGGTTTGGCCCTTGTTCCTGTATCTCGAATCCTAGGCCGGTATATCCCATTTTAATTTTACACAATTGTGAACCTTACGCCTTTTTTACGCTCTGATCGAGTTTCTCGGCATTGAAAATTTTTCGTAAACTAAATCACACGTGTATATGTTGATATTTAAGATATATACAGTCAAGAAAATCAAGGCCAATGGTGATATATATGTGGATTGGACACAAAAAAAAACACTCAACAAGTGGCTACAATTAAAGGAATGTGTTTAGTGACGGCATCAGATTCCTAATTGATTGAGAAAGGTCTAGTGTCAAGAAAAGCTGCTTCTAGGAGGTTGTCAATTTTTTTTGCTCGACAATTCCATTCTTGGGTGGTTGGTTTGGCCCTTGTTCCTGTAACTCGAATCCTAGGCTGGTATATCCCATTTTAATTTTACACCATTGTGAGCCTTACGCCTTCTTTACTCTCTGATCGAGGTTCTCGGCATTGAAAAATCTTCGTAAACTAAATCACACGTGTATATGTTGACATTTAAGAGATATACAATCAAGAAAATCAAGGGCAATGGTGATATATATGCGGATTAGACATAAAAAAAAACACTCAACAAGTGGCGAGAATTTAAGGAATGTGTTTAGTGACGGCATCAGATTCCTAATTGATGGAGAAAGGTCTGGTGGCAAGAAAAACGGCTTCTAGGAGGTTGTCAAGTGTTTTCGCTTGACGATTCCACTCTTGGGTGGTTGGTTTGGCCCTTGTTCCTGTAACTCGAATCCTAACCCGGTATATCCCATTTTAATTTTACACCATTGTGAACCTTACGGCTTTTTTACTCTCTGATCGAGGTTCTCGGCATTGAAAAATGTTCGTAAACTAAATCACACGTGTATATGTTGACGTTTATGAGATACACAGTCAAGAAAATCAAGGGCAATGGTGATATATATGCGGATTAGACAACAAAAAAAAGACAATCAACAAATGGCTACAATTTAAGTAATGTTGTTAGTGACGGCATCAGATTCCTAATTGATGGAGAAAGGTCTGGTGGCAAGAAAAGATGCTTCTAGGAGGTTGTCAAGTGTTTTCGCTCGACGATTCCATTCTTGGGTGGTTGGTTTGGCCCTTGTTCCTGTAACTCGAATCCTAGCCCGGTATATCCCATTTTAATTTTACACCATTGTGAGTCTTACGCCTTTTTTACTCTCTGATCGATGTTCTCGGCATTGAAAAATCTTCGTAAACTAAATCACACGTGTATATGTTGACATTTAAGAGATATACAATCAAGAAAATCAAGGGCAATGGTGATATATATGTGGATTAGACACCAAAAAAAACACTTAACAAATGGCTACAATTTACGGAATGTGTTTAGTGACGGCATCAAATTCCTAATTAATGGAGAAAGGTCTGGTGGCAAGAAAAGCTGCTTCTAGGTGGTTGTCAATTGTTTTCGCTCGACGATTCCATTCTTGGGTGGTTGGTTTGGCCCTTGTTCCTGTAACTCGAATCCTAGCCCGGTATATGCCATTTTAATTTTACACTATTGTGAACCTTACGCCTTTTTTCTCTCTGATCAAGGTTCTCGGCATTGAAAAATCTTCGTAAACTAAGTCACACGTGTATATGTTGACGTTTAAGAGATTTATAGTCAAGAAAATCAAGGGAAATGGTGATATATATGCGGATTAGACACCAAAAAAACACTCAACAAATGACTACAATTTTTGGAATGTGTTTAGTGACGGCATCAGATTCTTAATTGATGGAGAAAGGTCTGGTGGCAAGAAAAGCTGCTTCTAGGAGGTTGTCAAGTGTTTTCGCTCGACGATTCCTTTCTTGGTGGGTTGGTTTGGCCCTTGTTCTTGTAACTCGAATCCTAGCCCGGTATATCCCATTTTAATTTTACACCATTGTGAACCTTACGCCTTTTTTGCTCTCTGATCGAGGTTCTCGGCATTGAAAAACCTGCGTAAACTAAATCACACGTGTATATGTTGACATTTAAGAGATATACAGTCAAGAAAATCAAGGGCAATGGTGATATATATACGGATTAGACACCAAAAAAAAACACTCAACAAATGGCTACAATTTAAGGAATGTGTTTAGTGACGCCATCCGATTCCTAATTGATGGAGAAAGGTCTGGTGGCAAGAAAAACTGCTTCTAGTAGGTTGTCAAGTGTTTTCTCTTGACGATTCCATTCTTGGGTGGTTGGTTTTGCCCTTGTTCCTTTAACTCGAATCCTAGCCCTGTATATCCCATTTTAATTTTACACCATTGTGAACCTTACGGCTTTTTTACTCTCTGATCGAGTTTATCGGCATTGAAAAATGTTCGTAAACTAAATCACACGTGTATATGTTGACGTTTAAGAGATACACAGTCAAGAAAATCAAGGGCAATGGTGATATATATGCGGATTAGACAACAAAAAAAACAATCAACAAATGGCTACAATTTAAGTAATGTGTTTAGTCACGGCATTAGATTCCTAATTGATGGAGAAAGGTCTGGGGGCAAGAAAAGCTGCTTCTAGGAGGTTGTCAACTGTTTTCGCTCGACGATTCCATTCTTGGGTGGTTTGTTTGGCCCTTGGTCCTGTAACTCTAATCCTAGCCCGGTATATCCCATTTTAATTTTACACCATTGTGAACCTTACACCTTTTTTACTCTCTGATCGAGGTTCTCGGCATTCAAAAATCTTCATAAACTAAATCACACGTGTATATGTTGATATTTAAGAGTTATACAGTCAAGAAAATCAAGGGCAAAGGTGATATATATACGGATTAGACACAAAAAAAAACCCTTAACAAATGGCTACAATTTAAGGGATGTGTTTAGTGACGACATCAGATTCCTAATTGATGGAGAAAGGTCTGGTGGCAGGAAAAGCTGCTTCTAGGTGGTTGTCAACTGTTTTCGCTCGACGATTCCATTCTTGGGTGGTTGGTTTGGCCCTTGTTGCTGTAACTCGAATCCTAGCCCGGTATATCCCATTTTAATTTTACACCATTGTGAACCTTACGGCTTTTTTAGTCTCTGATCGAGGTTCTCGGCATTGAAAAATGTTCGTAAACTAAATCACACGTGTATATGTTAACGTTTAAGAGATACACAGTCAAGAAAATCAAGGGCAATGGTAATATATATGCGGATTAGACAACAAAAAAAACAATCAACAAATGGCTACAATTTAAGTAATGTGTTTAGTCACGGCATTAGATTCCTAATTGATGGAGAAAGGTCTGGGGGCAAGAAAAGCTGCTTCTAGGAGGTTGTCAACTGTTTTCGCTCGACGATTCCATTCTTGGGTGGTTTGTTTGGCCCTTGGTCCTGTAACTCTAATTCTAGCCCGGTATATCCCATTTTAATTTTACACCATTGTGAACCTTACGCCTTTTTTACTCTCTGATCGAGGTTCTCGGCATTCAAAAATCTTAATAAACTAAATCACACGTGTATATGTTGATATTTAAGAGTTATACAATCAAGAAAATCAAGGGCAAAGGTGATATATATGCGGATTAGACACCAAAAAAAAAACCCTTAACAAATGGCTACAATTTAATGGATGTGTTTAGTGTCGACATCAGATTCCTAATTGATGGAGAAAGGTCTGGTGGCAGGAAAAGCTGCTTCTAGGTGGTTGTCAACTGTTTTCGCTCGACGATTCCATTCTTGGGTGGTTGGTTTGGCCCTTGTTGCTGTAACTCGAATCCTAGCCCGGTATATCCCATTTTAATTTTACACCATTGTGAACCTTACGGCTTTTTTAGTCTTTGATCGAGGTTCTCGGCATTGAAAAATGTTCGTAAACTAAATCACACGTGTATATGTTGACGTTTAAGAGATACACACAGTCAAGAAAATCAAGGGCAATGGTAATATATATGCGGATTAGACAACAAAAAAAAAACAATCAACAAATGGCTACAATTTAAGTAATGTGTTTAGTCACGGCATTAGATTCCTAATTGATGGAGAAAGGTCTGGGGGCAAGAAAAGCTGCTTCTAGGAGGTTGTCAAGTGTTTTCGCTCGACGATTCCATTCTTGGGTGGTTTGTTTGGCCCTTGGTCCTATAACTCTAATCCTAGCCCGGTATATCCCATTTTAATTGTACACCATTGTGAACCTTACGCCTTTTTTACTCTCTGATCGAGGTTCTCGGCATTCAAAAATCTTCATAAACTAAATCACACGTGTATATGTTGTTATTTAAGAGTTATACAGTCAAGAAAATCAAGGGCAAAGGTGATATATATGTGGATTAGAAACAAAAAAAAAACCTTAACGAATGGCTACAATTTAAGGGATGTCTTTAGTGACGACATCAGATTCCTAATTGATGGAGAAAGGTCTGGTGGCAGGAAAAGCTGCTTCTAGGAGGTTGTCAACTGTTTTCGCTCGACGATTCCATTCTTGGGTGGTTGGTTTGGCCCTTGTTGCTGTAACTCGAATCCTAGCCCGATATATCCCATTTTAATTTAACACCATTGTGAGCCTTACGCCTTTTTTACTCTCTGGTCGTGGTTCTCGGCATTGAAAAATCTTCATAAACTAAATCACACGTGTATATGTTGACATTTAAGAGATATACAATCAAGAAAATCAAGGGCAATGGTGATATATATGCGGATTAGACACCAAAAAAAACACTCAACAAATGGCGACAATTTAAGGTATGTGTTTAGTGACGGCATCAGATTCCTAATTGATGGAGAAAGGTCTGGTGGCAAGAAAAACTGTTTCTAGGAGGTTGTCAAGTGTTTTCGCTTGACGATTCCATTCTTAGGTGGTTGGTTTGGCCCTTGTTCCTGTAACTCGAATCCTTGCCCGGTATATCCCATTTTAATTTTACGCCGTTGTGAACCTTACGGCTTTTTTACTCTCTGATCGAGGTTCTCGGCATTGAAAAATGTTCGTAAACTAAATCACAAGTGTATATGTCGACGTTTAAGAGATACACTGTCTAGAAAATCAAGGGCAATGGTGATATATGCGGATTAGACAACAAAAAAAAAAAACAATCAACAAATGGCTACAATTTAAGGGATGTGTTTAGTGTCGACATCAGATTCCTAATTGATGGAGAAAGGTCTGGTGGCAGGAAAAGCTGCTTCTAGGTGGTTGTCAACTGTTTTCGCTCGACGATTCCATTCTTGGGTGGTTGGTTTGGCCCTTGTTGCTGTAACTCGAATCCTAGCCCGGTATATCCCATTTTAATTTTACACCATTGTGAACCTTACGGCTTTTTTAGTCTCTGATCGAGGTTCTCGGCATTGAAAAATGTTCGTAAACTAAATCACACGTGTATATGTTGACGTTTAAGAGATACACAGTCAAGAAAATCAAGGGCAATGGTAATATACATGCGGATTAGACAACAAAAAAAAAACAATCAACAAATGTCTACAATTTAAGTAATGTGTTTAGTCACGGCATTAGATTCCTAATTGATGGAGAAAGGTCTGGGGGCAAGAAAAGCTGCTTCTAGGAGGTTGTCAAGTGTTTTCGCTCGACGATTCCATTCTTGGGTGGTTTGTTTGGCCCTTGGTCCTGTAACTCTAATCCTAGCCCGGTATATCCCATTTTAATTGTACACCATTGTGAACCTTACGCCTTTTTTACTCTCTGATCGAGGTTCTCGGCATTCAAAAATCTTCATAAACTAAATCACACGTGTATATGTTGATATTTAAGAGTTATACAGTCAAGAAAATCAAGGGCAAAGGTGATATATATGTGGATTAGACACCAAAAAAAAACCCTTAACAAATGGCTACAATTTAAGGGATGTCTTTAGTGACGACATCAGATTCCTAATTGATGGAGAAAAGTCTGGTGGCAGGAAAAGCTGCTTCTAGGAGGTTGTTAACTGTTTTCGCTCGACGATTCCATTCTTGGGTGGTTGGTTTGGCACTTGTTGTTGTAACTCGAATCCTAGCCCGATATATCCCATTTTAATTTTACACCATTGTGAGCCTTACGCCTTTTTTACTCTCTGATCGTGGTTCTCGGCATTGAAAAATCTTCATAAACTAAATCACACGTGTATATGTTGACATTTAAGAGATATACAATCAAGAAAATCAAGGGCAATGGTGATATATATGCGGATTAGACACCAAAAAAAACACTCAACAAATGGCGACAATTTAAGGTATGTGTTTAGTGACGGCATCAGATTCCTAATTGATGGAGAAAGGTCTGGTGGCAAGAAAAACTGTTTCTAGGAGGTTGTCAAGTGTTTTCGCTTGACGATTCCATTCTTAGGTGGTTGGTTTGGCCATTGTTCCTGTAACTCGAATCCTTGCCCGGTATATCCCATTTTAATTTTACGCCGTTGTGAACCTTACGGCTTTTTTACTCTCTGATCGAGGTTCTCGGCATTGAAAAATGTTCGTAAACTAAATCACACGTGTATATGTCGACGTTTAAGAGATACACAGTCAAGAAAATCAAGGGCAATGGTGATATATGCGGATTAGACAACAAAAAAAAACAATCAACAAATGGCTACAATTTAAGTAATGTGTTTAGTGACGGCATCAGATTCCTAATTGATGGAGAAAGGTCTGGTGGCAAGAAAACCTGCTTCAAGGAGGTTGTCAAGTGTTTTCGCTCGACGATTCCATTCTTGGGTGGTTGGTTTGGCCCTTGTTCCTGTAACTCGAATCCTAGCCCGGTATATCCCATTTTAATTTTACACCATTGTGAGCCTTACGCCTTTTTTTTTCTTTGATCGAGGTTCTCGGCATTGAAAAATCTTCGTAAACTAAATCACACGTGTATATGTTGACGTTTAAGAGATACACAGTCAAGAAAATCAAGGGCAATGGTGACATATATGCGGATTAGACAACAAAAAAAAACAATCAACAAATGGCTACAATTTAAGTAATGTGTTTAGTCACGGCATTAGATTCCTAATTGATGGAGAAAGGTCTGGGGGCAAGAAAAGCTGCTTCTAGGAGGTTGTCAAGTGTTTTCGCTCGACGATTCCATTCTTGGGTGGTTTGTTTGGCCCTTGGTCCTGTAACTCTAATCCTAGCCCGGTATATCCCATTTTAATTTTACACCATTGTGAACCTTACACCTTTTTTACTCTCTGATCGAGGTTCTCGGCATTCAAAAATCTTCGTAAACTAAATCACACGTGTATATGTTGACATTTAAGAGTTATACAATCAAGAAAATCAAGGGCAATGGTGATATATATGCGGATTAGACACCAAAAAAAGCACTCAACAAATGGCGACAATTTAAGGTATGTGTTTAGTGACGGCATCAGATTCCTAATTGATGGAGAAAGGTCTGGTGGCAAGAAAAACTGCTTCTAGGAGGTTGTCAAGTGTTTTCGTTTGACGATTCCATTCTTAGGTGGTTGGTTTGGCCCTTGTTCCTGTAACTCGAATCCTTGCCCGGTATATCCCATTTTAATTATACGCCGTTGTGAACCTTACGGCTTTTTTACTCTCTGATCGAGGTTCTCGGCATTGAAAAATGTTCGTAAACTAAATCACACGTGTATATGTTGACGTTTAAGAGATACACAGTCAAGAAAATCAAGGGCAATGGTGATATATGCGGATTAGACAACAAAAAAAAAACAATCAACAAATGGCTACAATTTAAGTAATGTGTTTAGTGACGGCATCAGATTCCTAATTGATGGAGAAAGGTCTGGTGGCAAGAAAAGCTGCTTCAAGGAGGTTGTCAAGTGTTTTCGCTCGACGATTCCATTCTTGGGTGGTTGGTTTGGCCCTTGTTCCTGTAACTCGAATCCTAGCCCGGTATATCCCATTTTAATTTTACACCATTGTGAGCCTTACGCCTTTTTTACTCTCTGATCGAGGTTCTCGGCATTGAAAAATCTTGGTAAACTAAGTCACACGTGTATATGTTGACGGTTAAGAGATACACAGTCAAGAAAATCAAGGGCAATGCTGATATATATGCGGATTAGACAACAAAAAAAAAACAATCAACAAATGGCTACAATTTAAGTAATGTGTTTAGTCACGGCATTAGATTCCTAATTGATGGAGAAAGGTCTGGGGGCAAGAAAAGCTGCTTCTAGGAGGTTGTCAAGTGTTTTCGCTCGACGATTCCATTCTTGGGTGGTTTGTTTGGCCCTTGGTCCTGTAACTCTAATCCTAGCCCGGTATATCCCATTTTAATTGTACACCATTGTGAACCTTACGCCTTTTTTACTCTCTGATCGAGGTTCTCGGCATTCAAAAATCTTCATAAACTAAATCACACGTGTATATGTTGATATTTAAGAGTTATACAGTCAAGAAAATCAAGGGCAAAGGTGATATATATGTGGATTAGACACCAAAATAAAACCCTTAACAAATGGCTACAATTTAAGGGATGTCTTTAGTGACGACATCAGATTCCTAATTGATGGAGAAAGGTCTGGTGGCAGGAAAAGCTGCTTCTAGGAGGTTGTCAACTGTTTTCGCTCGACGATTCCATTCTTGGGTGGTTGGTTTGGCCCTTGTTGCTGTAACTCGAATCCTAGCCCGATATATCCCATTTTAATTTTACACCATTGTGAGCCTTACGCCTTTTTTACTCTCTGATCGTGGTTCTCGGCATTGAAAAATCTTCATAAACTAAATCACACGTGTATATGTTGACATTTAAGAGATATACAATCAAGAAAATCAAGGGCAATGGTGATATATATGCGGATTAGACACCAAAAAAAACACTCAACAAATGGCGACAATTTAAGGTATGTGTTTAGTGACGGCATCAGATTCCTAATTTATGGAGAAAGGTCTGGTGGCAAGAAAAACTGCTTCTAGGAGGTTGTCAAGTGTTTTCGCTTGACGATTCCATTCTTAGGTGGTTGGTTTGGCCCTTGTTCCTGTAACTCGAATCCTTGCCCGGTATATCCCATTTTAATTATACGCCGTTGTGAACCTTACGGCTTTTTTACTCTCTGATCGAGGTTCTCGGCATTGAAAAATGTTCGTAAACTAAATCACACGTGTATATGTTGACGTTTAAGAGATACACAGTCAAGAAAATCAAGGGCAATGGTGATATATGCGGATTAGACAACAAAAAAAAAACAATCAACAAATGGCTACAATTTAAGTAATGTGTTTAGTGACGGCATCAGATTCCTAATTGATGGAGAAAGGTCTGGTGGCAAGAAAAGCTGCTTCAAGGAGGTTGTCAAGTGTTTTCGCTCGACGATTCCATTCTTGGGTGGTTGGTTTGGCCCTTGTTCCTGTAACTCGAATCCTAGCCCGGTATATCCCATTTTAATTTTACACCATTGTGAGCCTTACGCCTTTTTTACTCTCTGATCGAGGTTCTCGGCATTGAAAAATCTTGGTAAACTAAGTCACACGTGTATATGTTGACGGTTAAGAGATACACAGTCAAGAAAATCAAGGGCAATGGTGATATATATGCGGATTAGACAACAAAAAAAAAACAATCAACAAATGGCTACAATTTAAGTAATGTGTTTAGTCACGGCATTAGATTCCTAATTGATGGAGAAAGGTCTGGGGGCAAGAAAAGCTGCTTCTAGGAGGTTGTCAAGTGTTTTCGCTCGACGATTCCATTCTTGGGTGGTTTGTTTGCCCCTTGGTCCTGTAACTCTAATCCTAGCCCGGTATATCCCATTTTAATTTTACACCATTGTGAACCTTACACCTTTTTTACTCTCTGATCGAGGTTCTCGGCATTCAAAAATCTTCGTAAACTAAATCACACGTGTATATGTTGACATTTAAGAGTTATACAATCAAGAAAATCAAGGGCAATGGTGATATATATGCGGATTAGACACCAAAAAAAACACTCAACAAATGGCGACAATTTAAGGTATGTGTTTAGTGACGGCATCAGATTCCTAATTGATGGAGAAAGGTCTGGTGGCAAGAAAAACTGCTTCTAGGAGGTTGTCAAGTGTTTTCGCTTGACCATTCCATTCTTAGGTGGTTGGTTTGGCCCTTGTTCCTGTAACTCGAATCCTTGCCCGTTATACCCCATTTTAATTTTACGCCGTTGTGAACCTTACGGCTTTTTTACTCTCTGATCGAGGTTCTCGGCATTGAAAAATGTTCGTAAACTAAATCACACATGTATATGTTGACGTTTAAGAGATACACAGTCAAGAAAATCAAGGGCAATGGTGATATATGCGGATTAGACAACAAAAAAAAAACAATCAACAAATGGCTACAATTTAAGTAATGTGTTTAGTGACGGCATCAGATTCCTAATTGATGGAGAAAGGTCTGGTGGCAAGAAAAGCTGCTTCAAGGAGGTTGTCAAGTGTTTTCGCTCGACGATTCCATTCTTGGGTGGTTGGTTTGGCCCTTGTTCTTGTAACTCGAATCCTAGCCCGGTATATCCCATTTTAATTTTACACCATTGTGAGCCTTACGCCTTTTTTACTCTCTGATCGAGGTTCTCGGCATTGAAAAATCTTGGTAAACTAAGTCACACGTGTATATGTTGACGGTTAAGAGATACACAGTCAAGAAAATCAAGGGCAATGGTGATATATATGCGGATTAGACAACAAAAAAAACAATCAACAAATGGCTACAATTTAAGTAATGTGTTTAGTCACGGCATTAGATTCCTAATTGATGGAGAAAGGTCTGGGGGCAAGAAAAGCTGCTTCTAGGAGGTTGTCAAGTGTTTTCGCTCGACGATTCCATTCTTGGGTGGTTTGTTTGCCCCTTGGTCCTGTAACTCTAATCCTAGCCCGGTATATCCCATTTTAATTTTACACCATTGTGAACCTTACACCTTTTTTACTCTCTGATCGAGGTTCTCGGCATTCAAAAATCTTCGTAAACTAAATCACACGTGTATATGTTGACATTTAAGAGTTATACAATCAAGAAAATCAAGGGCAATGGTGATATATATGCGGATTAGACACCAAAAAAAACACTCAACAAATGGCGACAATTTAAGGTATGTGTTTAGTGACGGCATCAGATTCCTAATTGATGGAGAAAGGTCTGGTGGCAAGAAAAACTGCTTCTAGGAGGTTGTCAAGTGTTTTCGCTTGACGATTCCATTCTTAGGTGGTTGGTTTGGCCCTTGTTCCTGTAACTCGAATCCTTGCCCGGTATATCCCATTTTAATTTTACGCCGTTGTGAACCTTACGGCTTTTTTACTCTCTGATCGAGGTTCTCGGCATTGAAAAATGTTCGTAAACTAAATCACACGTGTATATGTTGACGTTTAAGAGATACACAGTCAAGAAAATCAAGGGCAATGGTGATATATGCGGATTAGACAACAAAAAAAACAATCAACAAATGGCTACAATTTAAGTAATGTGTTTAGTGATGGCATCAGATTCCTAATTGATGGAGAAAGGTCTGGTGGCAAGAAAAGCTGCTTCAAGGAGGTTGTCAAGTGTTTTCGCTCGACGATTCCATTCTTGGGTGGTTGGTTTGGCCCTTGTTCCTGTAACTCGAATCCTAGCCCGGTATATCCCATTTTAATTTTACACCATTGTGAGCCTTACGCCTTTTTTACTCTCTGATCGAGGTTCTCGGCATTGAAAAATCTTGGTAAACTAAGTCACACGTGTATATGTTGACGGTTAAGAGATACACAGTCAAGAAAATCAAGGGCAATGGTGATATATATGCGGATTAGACAACAAAAAAAAACAATCAACAAATGGCTACAATTTAAGTAATGTGTTTAGTCACGGCATTAGATTCCTAATTGATGGAGAAAGTTCTGGGGGCAAGAAAAGCCGCTTCTAGGAGGTTGTCAAGTGTTTTCGCTCGACGATTCCATTCTTGGGTGGTTTGTTTGCCCCCTGGTCCTGTAACTCTAATCCTAGCCCGGTATATCCCATTTTAATTTTACACCATTGTGAACCTTACACCTTTTTTACTCTCTGGTCGAGGTTCTCGGCATTCAAAAATCTTCGTAAACTAAATCACACGTGTATATGTTGACATTTAAGAGTTATACAATCAAGAAAATCAAGGGCAATGGTGATATATATGCGGATTAGACACAAAAAAAAACACTCAACAAATGGCGACAATTTAAGATATGTGTTTAGTGACGGCATCAGATTCCTAATTGATGGAGAAAGGTCTGGTGGCAAGAAAAACTGCTTCTAGGAGGTTGTCAAGTGTTTTCGCTTGACGATTCCATTCTTAGGTGGTTGGTTTGGCCCTTGTTCCTGTAACTCGAATCCTTGCCCGGTATATCCCATTTTAATTTTACGCCGTTGTGAATCTTACGGCTTTTTTACTCTCTGATCGAGGTTCTCGGCATTGAAAAATGTTCGTAAACTAAATCACACGTGTATATGTTGACGTTTAAGAGATACACAGTCAAGAAAATCAAGGGCAATGGTGATATATGCGGATTAGACAGCAAAAAAAAAAAACAATCAACAAATGGCTACAATTTAAGTAATGTGTTTAGTGACGGCATCAGATTCCTAATTGATGGAGAAAGGTCTGGTGGCAAGAAAAGCTGCTTCAAGGAGGTTGTCAAGTGTTTTCGCTCGACGATTCCATTCTTGGGTGGTTGGTTTGGCCCTTGTTCCTGTAACTCGAATCCTTGCCCGGTATATCCCATTTTAATTTTACACCATTGTGAGCCTTACGCCTTTTTTACTCTCTGATCGAGGTTCTCGGCATTGAAAAATCTTGGTAAACTAAGTCACACGTGTATATGTTGACGGTTAAGAGATACACAGTCAAGAAAATCAAGGGCAATGGTGATATATATGCGGATTAGACAACAAAAAAAAACAATCAACAAATGGCTACAATTTAAGTAATGTGTTTAGTCACGGCATTAGATTCCTAATTGATGGAGAAAGGTCTGGGGGCAAGAAAAGCTGCTTCTAGGAGGTTGTCAAGTGTTTTCGCTCGACGATTCCATTCTTGGGTGGTTTGTTTGCCCCCTGGTCCTGTAACTCTAATCCTAGCCCGGTATATCCCATTTTAATTTTACACCATTGTGAACCTTACACCTTTTTTACTCTCTGATCGAGGTTCTCGGCATTCAAAAATCTTCGTAAACTAAATCACACGTGTATATGTTGAGATTTAAGAGTTATACAATCAAGAAAATCAAGGGCAATGGTGATATATATGCGGATTAGACACAAAAAAAAAACACTCAACAAATGGCGACAATTTAAGGTATGTGTTTAGTGACGGCATCAGATTCCTAATTGATGGAGAAAGGTCTGGTGGCAAGAAAAACTGCTTCTAGGAGGTTGTCAAGTGTTTTCGCTTGATGATTCCATTCTTAGGTGGTTGGTTTGGCCCTTGTTCCTGTAACTCGAATCCTTGCCCGGTATATCCCATTTTAATTTTACGCCGTTGTGAATCTTACGGCTTTTTTACTCTCTGATCGAGGTTCTCGGCATTGAAAAATGTTCGTAAACTAAATCACACGTGTATATGTTGACGTTTAAGAGATACACAGTCAAGAAAATCAAGGGCAATGGTGATATATGCGGATTAGACAACAAAAAAAAAACAATCAACAAATGGCTACAATTTAAGTAATGTGTTTAGTGACAGCATCAGATTCCTAATTCATGGAGAAAGGTCTGGTGGCAAGAAAAGCTGCTTCAAGGAGGTTGTCAAGTGTTTTCGCTCGACGATTCCATTCTTGGGTGGTTGGTTTGGCCCTTGTTCCTGTAACTCGAATCCTAGCCCGGTATATCCCATTTTAATTTTACACCATTGTGAGCCTTACGCCTTTTTTACTCTCTGATCGAGGTTCTCGGCATTGAAAAATCTTGGTAAACTAAGTCACACGTGTATATGTTGACGGTTAAAAGATACACAGTCAAGAAAATCAAGGGCAATGGTGATATATATGCGGATTAGACAACAAAAAAAAACAATCAACAAATGGCTACAATTTAAGTAATGTGTTTAGTCACGGCATTAGATTCCTAATTGATGGAGAAAGGTCTGGGGGCAAGAAAAGCTGCTTCTAGGAGGTTGTCAAGTGTTTTCGCTCGACGATTCCATTCTTGGGTGGTTTGTTTGCCCCTTGGTCCTGTAACTCTAATCCTAGCCCGGTATATCCCATTTTAATTTTACACCATTGTGAACCTTACACCTTTTTTACTCTCTGATCGAGGTTCTCGGCATTCAAAAATCTTCGTAAACTAAATCACACGTGTATATGTTGACATTTAAGAGTTATACAATCAAGAAAATCAAGGGCAATGGTGATATATATGCGGATTAGACACAAAAAAAAACACTCAACAAATGGCGACAATTTAAGGTATGTGTTTAGTGACGGCATCAGATTCCTAATTGATGGAGAAAGGTCTGGTGGCAAGAAAAACTGCTTCTAGTAGGTTGTCAAGTGTTTTCGCTTGACGATTCCATTCTTAGTGTCACACCCCTTTCTACGGCGGAAGCACGAGGTGTGATCATGAAAGGTTCTCATTGCATACGAAGAGTAAACATGCTACATGCTCGTAAAAATAACATTCAAATACCATAATTTGAAAACATTCGTTAGCGTTTACATCGCTAAGTCGCATAAAACATTGTCTTAAAAGTTTACAACTTTAATTAAAGTTAAACACAAGTGACATCCACGAGCATAAGCAAGACCACGCGCACATCCATCCTAGTTACCTGAAATACATGTGAGTTTTTGGAAAAACGTCAACATAAAGTTGGTGTGAATTCATGCAGTTTTGTATTTCATGTTTGTATACTTTGTATGAAAACATAGTTTGTGAGTAAATCAAGTTTTCATGTATAATTCCAGTTCATGTGTACATCACGTACATCTGTATAATTCAATTTCTTCTTCAGTACCCCACGTACTTCAAGTATAACTCAATCTTTTCTTGAGTACCCCACGTACTCAAGTATTCATCAATCCTCTTGAGTACCCCACGTACTTCAAGTTATTTATCAATTTTTGTATGGTATGAATTTTATGTAAATACAGTGTTTCTGTACTTATCAGATTGTTAATGGGTTGCAAAGCCATTAACATGTGACACGTCATAGGAAGCCACCAAACCTAAGGCATTTAATTGGTATATTCTGAGACACAAAAGCACTCCTCGATTCTCGCCCCGACCAGGAGTGTGGCTGCCAGGCACCCGTTAGATCTAACCTTTTGTTCTGCGGTCTAGGTATATTGTTGATTAATGGTGCTTCTGTACCCTATTCGTGACACTATTTCTCATAACGCCTCCTACTTGGTTCTCGTTCTCACCAAGCGCGTTTCTTGTTATCATTTCTCATAGCGCCTTATACTTGGTTCTCGTCTCACCAAATGCGCTTCTCATATTCATATATTTCGTCACACTTGGTTCTCGTTCTCACCAAGTGTACTTCTTGTATTTATATCATACCATTTATAAATATTGTACTTTTGTACATGTATTTCACCCCCGAAGTTATAAAAACTGAAAACAGTTAAAGAGAAAAGGGGGAGCATGAACTCACAACTTTGCGTTCCTAGCGTCGTAAACTCCACCGGATTTGCTTAATTAACGTCGTAACCTATACGCGTTTTCTTAACGTTAGTCACTAGACTTGCGTCGCACAAGTACAGTCACTCTCTTTTGTATATATTCTTGTGTTAAAAATATTCTATATTTTTAACTACGAATCTTACTTATATTATTTTCTCCAAAAATAAATATAAGTCTTTTGTGTTTTGCACTTTGCACCCGAATTATGTATCTTGTATGTTGTATGTGTATTTTTATATTTCTACTCCTCATGAGTAATTAGTGTATTTTTAAGTCTTAATACACTAGCACGTATAACACATACTATATACACTTAGCACAAAAATTGGTGATAAAATAATATATATTTTTCTCTCAAAAATATATATACATAATATCCATTTTTATTCTTCAAGAAATCACCATTTCTTATCATCAAAAATTAGGGAAACCTTAGTAATACTTTTAAACACATTTTTAGGGAATAAGTTTCTCAAAAACTTATATTTTTCTAAGTGTCAAAATTTATAAAAATTTTGACAGAGTTTCCCCTAAAAATGGACGTTTCCCATGTTTTCAAAACATGTGTTTATTTTCTTTTGAATTGTCAACAATCATCAATAATCATCAACAACAATTATCAACAACATCCGTCACCAATAATCACTAATTTCATGAACTTGAATATTTACAAAAATGTGTAGTAACTTACTAGCACATTTAGTGAGTCTTGTTATCTTTAAAAATAAGTTTAATTTCTTAAAAACTTTATTTTTAAAGATTATGAAGTTTTACAACTTCTAGTCGGTTTTTACGAAAATTATTTCTTTGTTAAAGCTTTTGTTACACAAGTATCCATACACTTGTTTGTCCACAAAAACCACTTTTGTTTGTGTAAGATCCGGTTTAGAACATGTGATTTCTTGGACACTTGGTCCTTTGAAAATACCGCTTGTAGATACGTAGATCTACTAGTTTTAAACACTTTTGTACAAGTTAAAACATTTTTACACAAGTTCATGGTTTATGTGTGGTAGGGTTTCACCTTTTAACCCTTATTACTTCTAAAATAGCTTTATGTTAAGATCCATGATCTTACCAAACCGGGTTAAACGATGATCCGCGCTACCACATCATAGATCGGGTCTAGATAACCATATATTTCAAATACTACAACTTTTACACAACTTATGTGCTATTAACCACCATTTTTCTTGCTTTTAGTAGACTTTTGTGCATCTTTTCGCATTTTAACGAGATTTAACCAACACAAATCCTTTTAACCACTTTAGATAAGTTCAAATATGAGTTTTAAGTGTTATACCTCTAGCTCAAGGCTAGGGAAGATTCTAGACGAAAAACGGGTGGATAAAAGCAAAGTGGAGAGGTCCTTCGCGTTCCGTTTGCTCCAAGGCTCCTAATACGTGACCCTTAACACTTGCAAGTGATTGGAATGGCTTGAAGCAAAAACGAAAATGATGTGTGATATAGGGGATGCTTGGCCGTGAGCTTTCTAGAGAGAGGGAGGGAGTTTGGTTGTTGAGTTTGTGTGTGAAAGAACTCATATGTCTAAGTTGGATCTTATAGACAAATTTTTGTGTTATTAACCAATGGAAAATATGTCATTAGATATTAGACCAAGTGATTAAAATAATCAAAAGTAATCTAAGGGTGTCCCCCCTTAGTTTGGGGCCGGTTAGAGAAAAGGGGTGGGTCTAGTTCGGTTCCAAGTATTAGTTAGGTTAAACTAAGTTAAGTTAAGTGTTTAACCCCGTTACTAATGTATAGCGTGTTTTAGCGGGTGTCAGGGTAACCAGGGACCCTAACTAGCTCAGAAAAAGATTCATAATGAAAATAATAATATTTTCATGTTCCGGGTATAGTCCGGTTGTTCGGTTACATACCGATTCGTTAAAGCGCTAAATTACACTTTTTAGTGTCGTTTAAGTACCTTTCTTGTACTCTTTCAATTCCCAACACTTAGGGAAATATTCTGGATAATAAAACGACATTTCTGCATAATATTTATATGCTTAAATGCTGATTAGAGCTGAATTATACAAAATTCGGCACTTAAAGTGCGTTTCGGGTGCTTTTTAGTGCTTATTTTTGCTTTCGCAATGTATATAAATTAAACCCTTGTATGTACTCTTGGGTTTAATGCATTCTTGTTGTTGGACCTACACCTAGGCTCCAATTTTATTGTCTGGCTGCTTTCTGCAGTTCCGTCGACACATAGTGTCTTACCGGTGAGTTTACTATTATTCTGACGCAACGCTCTCGTTTATGCATAAAGCAATATTTTGTAGTATACAACATGCATGAATTCACTTGTTTAATCATGTGTTCAGACATTGCTGACAATTAAACTCATAATTGCAGTCATTAAGCAATAATTAATGTGTACGGAAATTACCGGTTTGGGCCAGTTGTCACAGTCTCCCCCCGTTAAAAGAATTTCGTCCCGAAATTCAGACTGAACTCACTCTCGCTGGAGTCTTCTTGAATAGGTGGGATACTTTTTCTTGAACTGGTCTTCACGTTCCCATGTGTACTCGGGTCCGTGCTTAGAGCTCCAACGTACTTTGACAAGCTTCACACTGCTCCTCCTGGTCTTGTTGACTTTCCAGTCAGTAACCTTAACGGGTTGCTCTGTAAATCGGAGGGCTTCATCAATATGTACTTCATCCTTCGGGATGATCACGTTTTCTTGCGTTGGACTCTTCTTCAGGTTGGATACATGAAACGTATCATGTACTCCGTTAAGTTCTTCCGGTAACTCCAACTTGTATGCCACGGTACCAATTCTCTTCAGTATTCTGAATGGTCCGATATATCGTGGATTCAGCTTTCCACGCTTTCCAAATCTGACTACGCCCTTCCATGGTGAGACTTTTAACAACACTTTGTCTCCCACCTTGAAATCTACCGATTTTCTATTTGGATCCGCGTAGCTCTTTTGTCGCTCTCGAGCCGCCCTAATGCGCTCTCGGATCTGCGCAATCTTATCGGTTGTCTCTTGTACAAGTTCAGGACCAACCATACGTTTATCTCCGGCATCTGCCCAACATAAGGGCGATCGGCATTTGCGGCCATACAGAGCTTCGAACGGCGCGGCTTTTATGCTCGTATGATAACTTTTATTGTAGGAAAACTCAACCAAAGGTAGGTGAGTATCCCAGCTGCCGCCTAGATCCATGACACATGCGCGAAGCATATCTTCTAACGTTTGTATAGTCCGTTCGCTCTGGCCGTCTGTTTGCGGATGGAATGCCGTGCTCAGATCTAACTGAGATCCAAAGGCTTCCTGAAATGATTGCCAGATTCTTGAGACAAAGCGTCCATCTCTGTCTGAAATGATTGAGATTGGCACTCCATGACGTGCCACAATTTCTCTTAAGTATATTTCAGCGAGCTTTCCAGTGCTGTCTTTTCCTCGGATCGGTAGGAAGTGCGCAGACTTCGTTAATCGATCAACTATTACCCATATCATATCGTGCCCTCTCGGGGTCCTGGGTAATTTCGTTATGAAGTCCATCGAGATTTGTTCCCACTTCCACACGGGAATCTCTGGTTGTTGTAGTAGGTCGGACGGTTTCTGATATTCGGCCTTAACCTTAGCACAGGTTAGGCATTTTCCAACATAGACAGCAACGTCGCTTTTGAGTCTCGGCCACCAATAGTACTCTTTCAAGTCTTGATACATTTTGTCCGATCCTGGATGGATCGAATATCTCGATTTGTGGGCTTCATTAAGGATGACTTCTCGTATGCCACCATAGAGTGGAACCCAAATACGCTTCTTGAAGTATAAGGCTCCCTCTTCGTTTGGCACCATGTATTTCAGCATACCCCGTAGGTATTCAGCTTTACGGTTCTCTTCCTTAGGAGCTTCTTGTTGTGCATCCCGAATGCGTGCAGTGAGGTTCGTTCGAATCGTTATTTCCAATGCTCGAACCCTTAGGGTCTTAACCCTTTCTTTTCGGCTCAACGCGTCCGCTACAACGTTCGCCTTTCCAGGATGGTACTTAATCTCACAGTCATAATCGTTCAGCAGCTCGACCCAACGTCGCTGGCGCATATTCAACTCCTTCTGATCAAATATGTGTTGTAAGCTTTTGTGATCGGTGAAGATTGTACATCGAGTACCATATAAATAATGTCGCCAAATCTTCAAGGCGAATACCACTGCGCCCAGCTCCAGGTCGTGAGTGGTATAGTTTCTCTCACGAACCTTCAGTTGTCTTGAAGCATAAGCGATGACTTTTTGGCGTTGCATGAGCACGCAACCCAAGCCTTGTCGTGAGGCGTCGCAGTATACCACGAAGTCTTCAGTGCCTTCGGGTAACGATAGTATCGGTGCATCGCAGAGCTTGTTCTTAAGTAGCTGAAAGGCTTCTTCTTGTTTGTGACTCCAGTCGTACTTCTTGTCTTTCTGAGTCAGGGTCGTTAGCGGTTGAGCTATCTTCGAGAAATTCTCAATGAATCGCCGATAGTAGCCCGCTAAGCCCAAAAATTGACGAACTTCAGTTGGGGTCTTGGGAGCTTCCCAATTCTTTATCGCTTCAATCTTGGACGGGTCTACATGAATGCCTTTCTCATTCACCACGTGACCAAGAAATTGTACTTCGCGAATCCAGAATTCGCATTTCGAGAACTTTGCATAAAGTTTCTCTTTCTTCAGTAGCTCCAAGATGGTTCTGAGATGTTGCTCGTGCTCTTCTTTCGTTCGCGAGTAAATTAGGATATCATCGATAAATACAATCACGAATTTATCGAGATATGGTTTGCATACGCGGTTCATTAGATCCATAAAGACCGCTGGTGCATTCGTCAACCCAAATGGCATCACAAGAAATTCGTAGTGCCCATATCGCGTTCTGAATGCAGTCTTTGGCACGCTCTCTTCTTGGATTCTCAGCTGATGGTATCCAGATCGAAGGTCGATCTTGGAATAGTAGCTTGATCCTTGCAGTTGATCAAATAAGTCAACAATCCTCGGTAGTGGATACCGATTCTTGATAGTGAGCTTGTTCAGTTCCCTGTAATCGATACACATCCGCAGTGTTCCATCCTTCTTCTTCACGAATAATACCGGAGCTCCCCAGGGTGAGAAGCTTGGCCTTATAAATCCCTTATCCAACAACTCCTGGAGTTGCGTAGATAACTCTTGCATCTCGGATGGCGCAAGTCGATAGGGTGCCTTGGCTACAGGAGCAGCTCCTGGAACCAAGTCTATACGAAATTCGACTTGTCGTTGCGGAGGTAGTCCTGGCAGATCTTCAGGGAACACATCAGGAAATTCCTTCACCACAGGAATGTTTTCGAGTTTCGGCTCCTCAGCCTTCTTGTCTATAACGTGTGCTAGGAAGGCAACACATCCTTTCCTTAAGCACTTCTGTGCCTTCATACAACTGATGATTCGTAGAGGCGCGTTTCGTCTTTCTCCATGTACTATGAGAGTTTCATCATTCGCCAGAGGGATGCGAATGATTTTCTCATGACAAATGACTTCCGCTTTGTTCTTGGACAACCAGTCCATTCCGACCACTACATCGAAGCTACCTAATTGAATAGGTAAGAGGTCGATGCTAAATCTTCGTTCACCAAGTTCTAGTGTGCAGCCTCTAACAACTTCGCCCGATTCAACAAGTTTACCATTGGCTAGTTCTATGGAATAAGGAATTTCTAATCTACTAGATTCTATTCCGAGTATGCGTTTAAATTCCACAGACATGAAGCTATAATCGGCGCCAGTGTCGAATAATATGGATGCAAAGTGATTGTTAATGAGAAACGTACCGGTGACCACGTTAGGGTCCTCGCGTGCGTCTCTTGCTCCAATCACAAATGCTCGAGCCGGAGCGTTGTTTCTCTCTGGGCAGTTCTTCATGAAATGATCATTGCTTCCACACTTGAAGCATCCTTGCCCTTTCCCGTTGCCATTCTTGTTACCAGCACCGTTCCCATTTCGGTTCTTTCCTTTTCCCCAACAGTCTTCTGTTTGATGACCCAATTTACCACATTTGTCGCACCTTGGAATGCGACAAGCTCCATCATGATGATACTTACATTTTTGGCATCTAGGCATGGAGCCTTGGTATGCTTTGGTTGCATGGGTTTTCTCTTTTTGTCACCGGACGACTCAGCATGTGTCTCGGTCTTCTCTGTCGGGTTCAGTGATAGCTTCTTCATACGAACACAATCTTCAGTAAGGCTGACAGCCAGAGTTACAGCCTCGGTGATTGTTTGTGGTTTTGCCGACGTCACCATGCCACGAAACTCTGAGGCCAGTCCCCAAATGTAGCGTTCAACACGCTTGAATTCGGGAGTCACCATGTAGGGAAGTACTCTAGACAGATCGTGGAACCTTCGAGTGTAACCATTAATGTCAGCACCTTCCATGGTCAGGTGCCAGAACTCCGTTTCCAGCCTTTGGAGTTCCGCACGAGAGCAGTACTTCTCTCTCATCCTTTCCTTCAGTTCCTCCCAAGTTAGGCCATAAGCGGCATCATCACCCAAAGTTTGGGCTTGCAGGTTCCACCAAGTCAGAGCTTCATCGACAAACACCCCAGTAGCAAAGGTGACTTGTTGATTCGCGGTACACTTGCTCATGCGGAAAGTAGCTTCAGTCTTCTCCGTCCAGCGCACAAATGCTACTGCACCTCCTGTGCCATCATAGTTCATCGGCTTGCAGTCGAGGAACTGCTTGAAGGTGCAGCCTGGAATTGATTCAACCAATTCACATGTGAGCAATCGAAGAAATAATGAAACAAAGGCCGTTCAATAATTTCTCCATGCTTAGCACATTGTCTTAAGGTTATCTTGAGCTGCATTTCCTCTAGACGAATCTCCATGTTCGTTCCATCTAGCATTGCTTGGTCCTCCACTGTCTTGAGTTCGGTTCGCCTCGTACTGGGCGATAGCAGCAGAGATCCTTTCTTCCAGTAGAGCTTCCAGCTCTTCGGCAATTCTTGGCAGTGGGGGAGGAGGAGGTTGGTCACGAGCGTTCACAGCTCTCCTGGGTGCCATGTTCTGACAGAACATAACCCAACAGGGTTAGGCATGTGTTTGATATCGTCCTACTAGGCAGTAGTAGTATATATATTCACAGGTATATATCACATAAGTGACATCAAACAGTTATTACTCTAGTAGAGTTCTTAGTAGGCTTTCACTGAGGGAATCCACACGTGACAAGACTTGCTGTGATTTTTGTGCACTGAATTCCATAATTATGTATGCATCCATAATTACGTAACTCCTTGCACAGTCCGCACAGTTCGTTTCATCCTCGTATTTCTTCCTTCAGATGGGCCATTGCTTTCAGGTAAAGTCACATATACTTGTGACATTCCACTTCTAGTACATGCTAATTATCACACATAATTGCAAGTAATTTCTAGTCAACGACAAGTGCTACTCAAGTGCACTCTAAGTCTCGTAGTGTCCTTTCTAGACTCATGTAGACAGTTTCAGGTAGTGGATGTCGCGGGACGTTTTATGCAATGAAAACTCTTTGAAAATTGTTTTCGTGAATGGATCCTAGAGATTGTAGACTAGACTCGAGAAGGAATCCTGGTTCACTACAATCGCAGCTCTGATACCAATCTGTCACACCCCTTTCTACGGCGGAAGCACGAGGTGTGATCATGAAAGGTTCTCATTGCATACGAAGAGTAAACATGCTACATGCTCGTAAAAATAACATTCAAATACCATAATTTGAAAACATTCGTTAGCGTTTACATCGCTAAGTCGCATAAAACATTGTCTTAAAAGTTTACAACTTTAATTAAAGTTAAACACAAGCGACATCCACGAGCATAAGCAAGACCACGCGCACATCCATCCTAGTTACCTGAAATACATGTGAGTTTTTGGAAAAACGTCAACATAAAGTTGGTGTGAATTCATGCAGTTTTGTATTTCATGTTTGTATACTTTGTATGAAAACATAGTTTGTGAGTAAATCAAGTTTTCATGTATAATTCCAGTTCATGTGTACATCACGTACATCTGTATAATTCAATTTCTTCTTAAGTACCCCACGTACTTCAAGTATAACTCAATCTTTTCTTGAGTACCCCACGTACTCAAGTATTCATCAATCCTCTTGAGTACCCCACGTACTTCAAGTTATTTATCAATTTTTGTATGGTATGAATTTTATGTAAATACAGTGTTTCTGTACTTATCAGATTGTTAATGGGTTGCAAAGCCATTAACATGTGACACGTCATAGGAAGCCACCAAACCTAAGGCATTTAATTGGTATATTCTGAGACACAAAAGCACTCCTCGATTCTCGCCCCGACCAGGAGTGTGGCTGCCAGGCACCCGTTAGATCTAACCTTTTGTTCTGCGGTCTAGGTATATTGTTGATTAATGGTGCTTCTGTACCCTATTCGTGACACTATTTCTCATAACGCCTCCTACTTGGTTCTCGTTCTCACCAAGCGCGTTTCTTGTTATCATTTCTCATAGCGCCTTATACTTGGTTCTCGTCTCACCAAATGCGCTTCTCATATTCATATATTTCGTCACACTTGGTTCTCGTTCTCACCAAGTGTACTTCTTGTATTTATATCATACCATTTATAAATATTGTACTTTTGTACATGTATTTCACCCCCGAAGTTATAAAAACTGAAAACAGTTAAAGAGAAAAGGGGGAGCATGAACTCACAACTTTGCGTTCCTAGCGTCGTAAACTCCACCGGATTTGCTTAATTAACGTCGTAACCTATACGCGTTTTCTTAACGTTAGTCACTAGACTTGCGTCGCACAAGTACAGTCACTCTCTTTTGTATATATTCTTGTGTTAAAAATATTCTATATTTTTAACTACGAATCTTACTTATATTATTTTCTCCAAAAATAAATATAAGTCTTTTGTGTTTTGCACTTTGCACCCGAATTATGTATCTTGTATGTTGTATGTGTATTTTTATATTTCTACTCCTCATGAGTAATTAGTGTATTTTTAAGTCTTAATACACTAGCACGTATAACACATACTATATACACTTAGCACAAAAATTGGTGATAAAATAATATATATTTTTCTCTCAAAAATATATATACATAATATCCATTTTTATTCTTCAAGAAATCACCATTTCTTATCATCAAAAATTAGGGAAACCTTAGTAATACTTTTAAACACATTTTTAGGGAATAAGTTTCTCAAAAACTTATATTTTTCTAAGTGTCAAAATTTATAAAAATTTTGACAGAGTTTCCCCTAAAAATGGACGTTTCCCATGTTTTCAAAACATGTGTTTATTTTCTTTTGAATTGTCAACAATCATCAATAATCATCAACAACAATTATCAACAACATCCGTCAACAATAATCACTAATTTCATGAACTTGAATATTTACAAAAATGTGTAGTAACTTACTAGCACATTTAGTGAGTCTTGTTATCTTTAAAAATAAGTTTAATTTCTTAAAAACTTTATTTTTAAAGATTATGAAGTTTTACAACTTCTAGTCGGTTTTTACGAAAATTATTTCTTTGTTAAAGCTTTTGTTACACAAGTATCCATACACTTGTTTGTCCACAAAAACCACTTTTGTTTGTGTAAGATCCGGTTTAGAACATGTGATTTCTTGGACACTTGGTCCTTTGAAAATACCGCTTGTAGATACGTAGATCTACTAGTTTTAAACACTTTTGTACAAGTTAAAACATTTTTACACAAGTTCATGGTTTATGTGTGGTAGGGTTTCACCTTTTAACCCTTATTACTTCTAAAATAGCTTTATGTTAAGATCCATGATCTTACCAAACCGGGTTAAACGATGATCCGCGCTACCACATCATAGATCGGGTCTAGATAACCATATATTTCAAATACTACAACTTTTACACAACTTATGTGCTATTAACCACCATTTTTCATGCTTTTAGTAGACTTTTGTGCATCTTTTCGCATTTTAACGAGATTTAACCAACACAAATCCTTTTTAACCACTTTAGATAAGTTCAAATATGAGTTTTAAGTGTTATACCTCTAGCTCAAGGCTAGGGAAGATTCTAGACGAAAAACGGGTGGATAAAAGCAAAGTGGAGAGGTCCTTCGCGTTCCGTTTGCTCCAAGGCTCCTAATACGTGACCCTTAACACTTGCAAGTGATTGGAATGGCTTGAAGCAAAATCGAAAATGATGTGTGATATAGGGGATGCTTGGCCGTGAGCTTTCTAGAGAGAGGGAGGGAGTTTGGTTGTTGAGTTTGTGTGTGAAAGAACTCATATGTCTAAGTTGGATCTTATAGACAAATTTTTGTGTTATTAACCAATGGAAAATATGTCATTAGATATTAGACCAAGTGATTAAAATAATCAAAAGTAATCTAAGGGTGTCCCCCCTTAGTTTGGGGCCGGTTAGAGAAAAGGGGTGGGTCTAGTTCGGTTCCAAGTATTAGTTAGGTTAAACTAAGTTAAGTTAAGTGTTTAACCCCGTTACTAATGTATAGCGTGTTTTAGCGGGTGTTAGGGTAACCAGGGATCCTAACTAGCTCAGAAAAAGATTCATAATGAAAATAATAATATTTTCATGTTCCGGGTATAGTCCGGTTGTTCGGTTACATACCGATTCGTTAAAGCGCTAAATTACACTTTTTAGTGTCGTTTAAGTACCTTTCTTGTACTCTTTCAATTCCCAACACTTAGGGAAATATTCTGGATAATAAAACGACATTTCTGTATAATATTTATATGCTTAAATGCTGATTAGAGCTGAATTATACAAAATTCGGCACTTAAAGTGCGTTTCGGGTGCTTTTTAGTGCTTATTTTTGCTTTCGCAATGTATATAAATTAAACCCTTGTATGTACTCTTGGGTTTAATGCATTCTTGTTGTTGGACCTACACCTAGGCTCCAATTTTATTGTCTGGCTGCTTTCTGCAGTTCCGTCGACACATAGTGTCTTACCGGTGAGTTTACTATTATTCTGACGCAACGCTCTCGTTTATGCATAAAGCAATATTTTGTAGTATACAACATGCATGAATTCACTTGTTTAATCATGTGTTCAGACATTGCTGACAATTAAACTCATAATTGCAGTCATTAAGCAATAATTAATGTGTACGGAAATTACCGGTTTGGGCCAGTTGTCACACTTAGGTGGTTGGTTTGGCCCTTGTTCCTGTAACTCGAATCCTTGCCCGGTATATCCCATTTTAATTTTACGCCGTTGTGAACCTTACGGCTTTTTTACTCTCTGATCGAGGTTCTCGGCATTGAAAAATGTTCGTAAACTAAATCACACGTGTAGATGTTGACGTTTAAGAGATACACAGTCAAGAAAATCAAGGGCAATGGTGATATAGGCGGATTAGACAACAAAAAAAAAACAATCAACAAATGGCTACAATTTAAGTAATGTGTTTAGTGACGGCATCAGATTCCTAATAGATGGAGAAAGGTCTGGTGGCAAGAAAAGCTGCTTCTAGGAGGTTGTCAACTGTTTTCGCTCGACGATTCCATTCTTGGGTGGTTCGTTTGGCCTTTGTTCCTGTAACTCGAATCCTTGCCCGGTATATCCCATTTTAGTTTTACACCATTGTGAACCTTACGCCTTTTTTACTCTATGATCGAGGTAATCGGCATTGAAAAATCTCCGTAAACTAAATCACACGTGTATATGTAGACATTTAAGAGATATACAGTCAACAAAATCAAGGGCAATGGTGATATATGTGCGTATTAGACACCAAAAAAACACTCATCAAATGGCTACAATTTAAGGAATGTGTTTAATGACGGCATCAGATTCCTAATTGATGGAGAAAGGTATGGTGGCAAGAAAAGCAGCTTCTAGGAGGTTGTCAAGTGTTTTCGCTCAACGATCCCATTCTTGGGTGGTTGCTTTGGCCCTTTTTCCTGTAACACGAATCCTAGCCCGGTATATCCCATTTTAATATTATACCATTGTGAACCTGACGCCTTTTTTACTCTATGAACGAGGTAATCGGCATTGAAAAATCTCCGTAAACTAAATCACACGTGTATATGTAGACATTTAAGAGATATAAAGTCAAGAAAATTAAGGGCAATGGTGATATATATGCGGATTAGACAACAAAAAAAAATTCAACAAATGGCTACAATTTAAGGAATGTGTTTAGTGACGGCATCAGATTCCTAATTGATGGAGAAAGGTCTGGTGGCAAGAAAAGCTACTTCTAGGAGGTTGTCAAGTGTTTTCGCTCGACGTTTCCATTCTTGGGTGGTTGGTTTGGCCCTTGTTCCTGTAACTCGAATCCTAGCCCGGTATGTCCCATTTTAATTTTACACTACTGTGAAACTTACGCCTTTTTTACTCTCTGATCGAGGTTCTCGGCATTGAAAAATCTTCGTAAACTAAATCACACGTGTATATGTTGACATTTAAGAGATATACAGTCAAGAAAATCAAGGGCAATGGTGATGTATATGACGCAAAAAAACACTCAACAAATAGCTACAATATAAGGACTGTGTTTAGTGACGGCATCAGATTCCTAATTGATGGAGAAAGGTCTGGTGGTAAGAAAAGCTGCTTCTAGGAGGTTGTCAAGTGTTTTCGCTCCACGATTCCATTCTAGGGTGGTTGGTTTGGCCCTTGTTCCTGTAACTCGAATCCTAGCCCGGTATATCCCATTTTAATTTAAACCATTGTGAACCTTACGGCTTTTTTACTCTCTGATCGAGGTTCTCGGCATTGAAAAATCTACGTAAACTAAATCACACGTGTATATGTTGACATTTAAGAGATATACTGTCAAGAAAATCAAGGGCAGTGGTGATATATATGCGGATTAGACACCAAAAAAAACACTCAACAAATGTCTACAATTAAAGGAATGTGTTTAGTGACGACATCAGATTCCTAATTAATGGAGAAAGGTCTGTGGGCAAGAAAAGCTGCTTCTAGGAGGTTGATAAGTGTTTTCGCTCGACGATTCCATTCTTGGGTGGTTGGTTTGGCCCTTGTGCCTGTAACTCGAATCCTAGCCCGGTATATCCAATTCTAATTTTACACCATTGTGAACCTTACACATGTTTTACTCTCTGATCGAGGTTCTCGTGATTGAAAAATCTTCGTAAACTAAATCACACATGTATATGTTGACATTTAAGAGATATACATTCAAGAAAATCTAGGGCAATGGTGATATGTATGCGGATTAGACACCAAAATAAACACTCAACAAATGTCTACAATTTAAGGAATGTGTTTAGTGACGGCATCAGATTCCTAGTTGATGGAGAAAGGTCTGGTGACAAGAAAAGCTGCTTCTAGGAGGTTGTCAAGTGTTTTCGCTCGACGATTCCATTCTTGGGTGGTTGGTTTGGCCCTTGTTCCTGTAACTCGAATCCTAGGCCGGTATATCCCATTTTAATTTTACACCATTGTGAACCTTAAGCCTTTTTTACTCTCTGATCGAGGTTCTCGGCATTGAAAAATCTTCGTAAACTAAATCACACGTATATATGTTGACATTTAAGAGATATGCAGTCAAGAAAATCAAGGGGAATGGTGATATATATGCGGATTTGATACCAAAAAAAAACACTCAACAAATGGCTACAATTTAAGGATTGTGTTTAGTGACGACATCAGATTCCTAATTGATGGAGAAAGGTCTGGTGGCAAGAATAGCCGCTTCAAGGAGGTTGTCAAGTGTTTTCGCTCGAGGATTCCGTTCTTTGGTGGTTGGTTTGGCCCTTGTTCCTGTAACTCGAATTCTAGCCTGGTATATCCCATTTTAATTTTACACCATTGTGAACCTTACGCCTATTTTTCTCTTTGATCGAGGTTCTCGGCATTGAAAAATCTTCGTAAACTAAATCACATGTGTATAAGTTGACATTTAATAGATAAACAGTCAAGAAAATCAAGGGAAATGGTGATATATATGCGGATTAGACACAAAAAAAACCACTCAACAAAAGGCTACAATTTAAGAAATGTGTTTAGTAACGGCATCAGATTCCTAATTGATGGTGAAAGATCTGGTGGCAAGAATAGTTGCTTCTAGGAGGTTGTCAAGTGTTTTCGCTCGACGTTTCCATTCTTGGGTAGTTGGTTTGGCCCTTTTTCCTGTAACTCGAATCCTAGCCCGATGCATCCCATTTTAATTTTACACCATTGAGAACCTTATGCCTTTTTTACTCTCTGATTGAAGTTCTCGGCATTGAAAAATCTTCGTAAACTAAATCACACGTGTATATGTTGACATTTAAGAGATATACAGTCAAGAAAATCAAGGGCAATGGTGATATATATGCGGATTATACACCAAAAAAAACACTCAACAAATGGCGACAATTTAAGGAATGTGTTTAGTGACGGCATCAGATTCCTAATTGCTGGAGAAAGGTCTGGTGGCAAGAAAAGCCGCTTCTAGGAGGTTGTCAAGTGTTTTTGCTCGACGATTCCATTCTTGGGTGGTTGGTTGTTCCTGTAACTCGAATCCTAGGCCGGTATATCCCATTTTAATTTTACACCATTGTGAACCTTAAGCCTTTTTTACTCTCTGATCGAGGTTCTCGGCGTTAAAAAATCTTCGTAAACTAAATCACACGTGTATATGTTGACATTTAAGAGATATACAGTCAAGAAAATCAAGGTCAATGGTGATATATATGCGGATTTGACACCAAAAAAAACACTCAACAAGTGGCGACAATTTAAGGAATGTGTTTAGTGACAGCATCAGATTCCTAATTGATGGAGAAAGGTCTGGTGGCAAGAATAGCTGCTTCTAGGAGGTTGTCAAGTGTTTTCGCTCGAGGATTCCATTCTTGGGTTGTTGGTTTGGCCCTTGTTCCTGTAACTCGAATCCTAGCCTGGTATATCCCATTTTAATTTTACTGCATTGTGAACCTTGCGCCTTTTTTATTCTCTGATCGAGGTTATCGGCATTGAAAAATCTTCGTAAACTAAATCACATGTGTATATGTTGACATTTAAGAGATATACAGTCAAGAAAATCAAGGGCAATGGTAATATATATGCGGATTTGACACCAAAAAAAAACACAACAAATGGCGACAATTTAAGGAATGTGTTTAGTGACGGCATTAGATTCCTAATTGATGGAGAAAGGTCTGGTGGCAAGAAAAGCCGCTTCAAGGAGGTTGTCAAGCATTTTCGCTCGACGATTCCATTCTTGGGTGGATGGTTTGGTCCTTGTTCCTGTAACTCGAATCCTAGCCTGGTATATCCCATTTTAATTTTACACCATTGTGAACCTTACGCCTTTTTTACTCTTTGATCGAGGTTCTCGTCATTGAAAAATCTTCGTAAACTAAATCACATGTGTATAATTTGACATTTAATAGATAAACAGTCAAGAAAATCAAGGGAAATGGTGATATATATGCGGATTAGACACCAAAAAAAAGCACTCAACAAAAGGCTACAATTTAAGAAATGTGTTTAGTAACGGCATCAGATTCCTAATTGATGGAGAAAGGTCTGGTGGGAAGAATAGCTGCTTCTAGGAGGTTGTCAAGTGTTTTCGCTCGAGGATTCCATTCTTGGGTGGTTGGTTTGGCCCTTTTTCCTGTAACTCGAATCCTAGCCCGGTATATCCCATTTTAATTTTACAGCATTGTGAACCTTACGCTTTTTTACTCTCTGATCGAGGGTCTCGGCATTGAAAAATCTTCGTAAACTAAATCACACGTGTATATGTTGACATTTAAGAGATATACAATCAAGAAAATCAAGGGCAATGTTAATATATACGCGGATTTGACACCAAAAAAAACACAACAAATGTCGACAATTTAAGGAATGTGTTTAGTGACGGCATCAGATTCCTAATTGATGGTGAAAGGTCTGGTGGCAAGAAAAGCCGCTTCAAGGAGGTTATCAAGTATTTTCGCTCGACGATTCCATTCTTGGGTGGTTGGTTTGGTCCTTGTTCCTGTAACTCGAATCCTAGCCTGGTATATCCCATTTTAATTTTACACCATTGTGAACCTTACGCCTTTTTTACTCTTTGATTGAGGTTCTCGGCATTGAAAAATCTTCGTAAACTAAATCACATGTGTATAAGTTGACATTTAATAGATAAACAGTCAAGAAAATCAAGGGAAATGGTGATATATATGCGGATTTGACACCAAAAAAACAACTCAACAAAAGGCTACAATTTAAGAAATGTGTTTAGTAACGGCATCAGATTCCTAATTGATGGAGAAAGGTCTGGTGGCAAGAATAGTTGCTTCTAGGAGGTTGTCAAGTGTTTTCGCTCTACGATTCCATTCTTGGGTGGTTGGTTTGGCCCTTTTTTCTGTAACTCGAATCCTAGCCCGGTGTATCCCATTTTAATTTTACACCATTGTGAACCTTACGCCTTTTTTACTCTCTGATCGAAGTTATCGGCTTTGAAAAATATTCGTGAACTAAATCACACGTGTATATTTTGACATTTAAGAGATATACAGTCAAGAAAATCAAGGGCAGTGGTGATATATATGCGGATTAGACACCAAAAAAAACACTCAACAAATGGCGACAATTTAAGGAATGGGTTTAGTGACGGCATCAGATTCCTAATTAATGGAGAAATGTCTGGTGGCAAGAAAAGCCGCTTCAAGGAGGTTGTCAAGTGTTTTTGCTCGACGATTCCATTCTTGGGTGGTTGGTTTGGCCCTTGTTCCTGTAACTCGAATCCTAGGCCGGTATATCCCATTTTAATTTTACACCATTGTGAACCTTAAGCCTTTTTTACTCTCTGATCGAGGTTCTCGGCATTGAAAAATTTTCGTAAACTTAATCACACGTGTATATGTTGACATTTAAGAGATATACAGTCAAGAAAATCAAGGGCAATGGTGATATATATGCGGATTTGACACAAAAAAAACACTCAACAAATGGCTACAATTTAAGGAATGTGTTTACTGACGGCATCAGATTCCTAATTCCATTCTTGGGTGGTTGGTTTGGCCCTTTTTCCTGTAACTCGAATCCTAGCCCGGTGTTTCCGATTTTAATTTTACACCATTGTGAACCTTACGCCTTTTTTACTATCTGATCGAAGTTCTCGGCACTGAAAAATCTTCGTAAACTAAATCACACGTGTACATGTTGACATTTAAGAGATATACAGTCAAGAAAATCAAGGGCAATTGTTATATATATGCGGATTAGACACAAAAAAAAAAAACACTCAACAAATGGCGACAATTTAAGGAATGTGTTTAGTGACGGCATCAGATTCCAAATTGATGGAGAAAGGTCTGGTGGCAAGAAAAGCCGCTTCTAGCAGGTTGTCAAGTGTTTTCGCTCGACGATTCCATTCTTGGGTGGTTGGTTTGGCCCTTGTTCCTGTAACTCGAATCCTAGGCCGGTATATACCATTTTAATTTTACACCATTGTGAACCTTAAGCCTTTTTTACTCTTTGATCGAGGTTCTCGGCATTGAAAAATCTTCGTAAACTAAATCACACGTGTATATGTTGACATTTAAGAGATATACAGTCAAGAAAATCATGGGCAGTGGTGATATATATGCGGATTAGACACCAAAAAAAAGACACTCAACAAATGGCTACAATTTAAGTAATGTGTTTAGTGACGGCATCAGATTCCTAATTAATGGGGACAGGTTTGGTGGCAAGAAAAGCCGCTTCTAGGAGTTTGTCAAGTTTTTTCGCTCGACGATTCCATTCTTGGGTGGTTGGTTTGGCCCTTGTGCCTGTAACTCGAATCCTAGCCCGGTATACCCAATTCTAATTTTACACCATTGTGATCCTTACACCTTTTTTACTCTCTGATCGAGGTTCTCGTGATTGAAAAATTTTCGTAAACTAAATCACACGTGTATATGTTGACATTTAAGAGATATACATTCAAGAAAATCTAGGGCAATGGTGATATGTATGCGGATTAGACACCAAAAAAACACTCAACAAATGGCTACAATTTAAGGAATGTGTTTAGTGACGGCATCAAATTCCTAATTGATGGAGAAAGGTCTGGTGACAAGAAAAGCTGCTTCTAGGAGGTTGTCAAGTGTTTTCGCTCGACGATTCCATTCTTCGGTGGTTGGTTTGGCCCTTTTTCCTGTACATCGAATCCTAGCCCGGTGACAAGAAATGTCTGGTGACAAGAAAAATTTTCGTAAACTTAATCACACGTGTATATGTTGACATTTAAAAGATATACGGTCAAGAAAATCAAGGGCAATGGTGATATATATGCGGATTTGACACCAAAAAAAAACACTCAACAAATGGCTACAATTTAAGGAATGTGTTTAGTGACGGCATCAGATTCCTAATTGATGGAGAAAGGTCTGGTGGCAAGAATAGCTGCTTCTAGGAGGTTGTCAAGTGTTTTCGCTCGAGGATTCCATTCTTGGGTTGTTGGTTTGTCCCTTGTTCCTGTAACTCGAATCCTAGCCTGGTATATCCCATTTTAATTTTACTGCATTGTGAACCTTGCGCCTTTTTTATTCTCTGATCGAGGTTCTCGGCATTGAAAAATCTTCGTAAACTAAATCACATGTGTATATGTTGACATTTAAGAGATATACAGTCAAGAAAATCAAGGGCAATGGTAATATATATGCGGATTTGACACCAAAAAAAAACACAACAAATGGCGACAATTTAAGGAATGTGTTTAGTGACGGCATTAGATTCCTAATTGATGGAGAAAGGTCTGGTGGCAAGAAAAGCCGCTTCAAGGAGGTTGTCAAGCATTTTCGCTCGACGATTCCATTCTTGGGTGGATGGTTTGGTCCTTGTTCCTGTAACTCGAATCCTAGCCTGGTATATCCCATTTTAATTTTACACCATTGTGAACCTTACGCCTTTTTTACTCTTTGATCGAGGTTCTCGTCATTGAAAAATCTTCGTAAACTAAATCACATGTGTATAATTTGACATTTAATAGATAAACAGTCAAGAAAATCAAGGGAAGTGGTGATATATATGCGGATTAGACACCAAAAAAAAGCACTCAACAAAAGGCTACAATTTAAGAAATGTGTTTAGTAACGGCATCAGATTCCTAATTGATGGAGAAAGGTCTGGTGGGAAGAATAGCTGCTTCTAGGAGGTTGTCAAGTGTTTTCGCTCGAGGATTCCATTCTTGGGTGGTTGGTTTGGCCCTTGTTCCTGTAACTCGAATCCTAGCCCGGTATATCCCATTTTAATTTTACAGCATTGTGAACCTTACGCTTTTTTACTCTCTGATCGAGGGTCTCGGCATTGAAAAATCTTCGTAAACTAAATCACACGTGTATATGTTGACATTTAAGAGATATACAATCAAGAAAATCAAGGGCAATGTTAATATATACGCGGATTTGACACCAAAAAAAACACAACAAATGTCGACAATTTAAGGAATGTGTTTAGTGACGGCATCAGATTCCTAATTGATGGTGAAAGGTCTGGTGGCAAGAAAAGCCGCTTCAAGGAGGTTATCAAGTATTTTCGCTCGACGATTCCATTCTTGGGTGGTTGGTTTGGTCCTTGTTCCTGTAACTCGAATCCTAGCCTGGTATATCCCATTTTAATTTTACACCATTGTGAACCTTACGCCTTTTTTACTCTTTGATTGAGGTTCTCGGCATTGAAAAATCTTCGTAAACTAAATCACATGTGTATAAGTTGACATTTAATAGATAAACAGTCAAGAAAATCAAGGGAAATGGTGATATATATGCGGATTTGACACCAAAAAAACAACTCAACAAAAGGCTACAATTTAAGAAATGTGTTTAGTAACGGCATCAGATTCCTAATTGATGGAGAAAGGTCTGGTGGCAAGAATAGTTGCTTCTAGGAGGTTGTCAAGTGTTTTCGCTCTACGATTCCATTCTTGGGTGGTTGGTTTGGCCCTTTTTTCTGTAACTCGAATCCTAGCCCGGTGTATCCCATTTTAATTTTACACCATTGTGAACCTTACGCCTTTTTTACTCTCTGATCGAAGTTATCGGCTTTGAAAAATATTCGTGAACTAAATCACACGTGTATATTTTGACATTTAAGAGATATACAGTCAAGAAAATCTAGGGCAGTGGTGATATATATGCGGATTAGACACCAAAAAAAACACTCAACAAATGGCGACAATTTAAGGAATGGGTTTAGTGACGGCATCAGATTCCTAATTAATGGAGAAATGTCTGGTGGCAAGAAAAGCCGCTTCAAGGAGGTTGTCAAGTGTTTTTGCTCGACGATTCCATTCTTGGGTGGTTGGTTTGGCCCTTGTTCCTGTAACTCGAATCCTAGGCCGGTATATCCCATTTTAATTTTACACCATTGTGAACCTTAAGCCTTTTTTACTCTCTGATCGAGGTTCTCGGCATTGAAAAATTTTCGTAAACTTAATCACACGTGTATATGTTGACATTTAAGAGATATACAGTCAAGAAAATCAAGGGCAATGGTGATATATATGCGGATTTGACACAAAAAAAACACTCAACAAATGGCTACAATTTAAGGAATGTGTTTAGTGACGGCATCAGATTCCTAATTCCATTCTTGGGTGGTTGGTTTGGCCCTTTTTCCGGTAACTCGAATCCTAGCCCGGTGTTTCCGATTTTAATTTTACACCATTGTGAACCTTACGCCTTTTTTACTATCTGATCGAAGTTCTCGGCACTGAAAAATCTTCGTAAACTAAATCACACATGTACATGTTGACATTTAAGAGATATACAGTCAAGAAAATCAAGGGCAATTGTTATATATATGCGGATTAGACACAAAAAAAAAACACTCAACAAATGGCGACAATTTAAGGAATGTGTTTAGTGACGGCATCAGATTCCAAATTGATGGAGAAAGGTCTGGTGGCAAGAAAAGCCGCTTCTAGCAGGTTGTCAAGTGTTTTCGCTCGACGATTCCATTCTTGGGTGGTTGGTTTGGCCCTTGTTCCTGTAACTCGAATCCTAGGCCGGTATATACCATTTTAATTTTACACCATTGTGAACCTTAAGCCTTTTTTACTCTTTGATCGAGGTTCTCGGCATTGAAAAATCTTCGTAAACTAAATCACACGTGTATATGTTGACATTTAAGAGATATACAGTCAAGAAAATCATGGGCAGTGGTGATATATATGCGGATTAGACACCAAAAAAAAGACACTCAACAAATGGCTACAATTTAAGTAATGTGTTTAGTGACGGCATCAGATTCCTAATTAATGGGGACAGGTCTGGTGGCAAGAAAAGCCGCTTCTAGGAGTTTGTCAAGTTTTTTCGCTCGACGATTCCATTCTTGGGTGGTTGGTTTGGCCCTTGTGCCTGTAACTCGAATCCTAGCCCGGTATACCCAATTCTAATTTTACACCATTGTGATCCTTACACCTTTTTTACTCTCTGATCGAGGTTCTCGTGATTGAAAAATTTTCGTAAACTAAATCACACGTGTATATGTTGACATTTAAGAGATATACATTCAAGAAAATCTAGGGTAATGGTGATATGTATGCGGATTAGACACCAAAAAAACACTCAACAAATGGCTACAATTTAAGGAATGTGTTTAGTGACGGCATCAAATTCCTAATTGATGGAGAAAGGTCTGGTGACAAGAAAAGCTGCTTCTAGGAGGTTGTCAAGTGTTTTCGCTCGACGATTCCATTCTTCGGTGGTTGGTTTGGCCCTTTTTCCTGTACATCGAATCCTAGCCCGGTGACAAGAAAGGTCTGGTGACAAGAAAAATTTTCGTAAACTTAATCACACGTGTATATGTTGACATTTAAAAGATATACGGTCAAGAAAATCAAGGGCAATGGTGATATATATGCGGATTTGACACCAAAAAAAACACTCAACAAATGGCTACAATTTAAGGAATGTGTTTAGTGACGGCATCAGATTCCTAATTCCATTCTTGGGTGGTTGGTTTGGCCCTTTTTCCTGTAACTCGAATCCTAGCCCGGTGTATCCGATTTTAATTTTACACCATTGTGAACCTTACGCCTTTTTTACTATCTGATAGAAGTTCTCGGCACTGAAAAATCTTCGTAAACTAAATCACACGTATATATGTTAACATTTAAGAGATATACAGTCAAGAAAATCAAGGGGAATGGTGATATATATGCGGATTAGACACCAAAAAAAAACACTCAACAAATGGCGACAATTTAAGGAATGTGTTTAGTGACGGCATCAGATTCCTAATTGATGGAGAAAGGTCTGGTGGCAAGAAAAGCCGCTTCTAGGAGGTTGTCAAGTGTTTTCGCTCGACGATTCCATTCTTGGGTGGTTAGTTTGGCCCTTGTTCCTGTAACTCGAATCCTAGGCCGGTATATCCCATTTTAATTTTACACCATTGTGAACCTTAAGCCTTTTTTACTCTCTGATCGAGGTTCTCGGCATTGAAAAATCTTCGTAAACTAAATCACACGTATATATGTTGACATTTAAGAGATATACAGTCAAGAAAATTAAGGGCAATGGTGATATATATGCGGATTTGATACCAAAAAAACAATCAACAAATGGCTACAATTTAAGGTCTTGTGGCAAGAAAAGCTGCTTTTAGGAGGTTGTCAAGTGTTTTCGCTCGACGATTCCATTCTTGGGTGGTTGGTTTGGCCCTTGTTCCTGTAACTCGAATTCTATCCCGGTATAACCCATTTTAATTTTACACCATTTTGAACCTTACCTCTTTTTTACTCTCTGATCAAGGTTCTCGACATTGAAAAATCTTCGTAAACTAAATCACACGTGTATATGTTGACATTTAAGAGATATACAGACAAGAAAATCAAGGGCAATGGTGATATATATGCGGATTAGACACCAAAAAAAAAACTCAACAAATGGCTACAATTTAAGGATTGTGTTTAGTGATGACATCAGATTCGTAATTGATGGAGAAAGGTCTGGTGGCAAGAATAGCCGCTTCAAGGAGGTTGTCAAGTGTTTTCGCTCGAGGATTCCGTTCTTGGGTGGTTGGTTTGGCCCTTGTTCCTGTAACTCGAATCCTAGCCTGGTATATCCCATTTTAATTTTACACCATTGTGAACCTTACGCCTTTTTTTCTCTTTGATCGAGGTTCTCGGCATTGAAAAATCTTCGTAAACTAAATCAAATGTGTATAAGTTGACATTTAATAGATAAACAGTCAAGAAAATCAAGGGAAATAGTGATATATATGCGGATTAGACACAAAAAAAACACTCAACAAATAGCTACAATTTAAGGAATGTGTTTAGTGACGGCATCAGTTTCCTAATTGATGGAGAAAGGTCTGGTGGCAAGAAAAGCTGCTTCTAGGAGGTTGTCAAGTGTTTTCGCTCGACGATTCCATTCTTGGGTGGTTGGTTTGGCCCTTGTTCCTGTAACCCGAATCCTAGCCTGGTATATCCCATATTAATTTTACAGCATGTGAACCTTATGCCTTTTTTACTCTCTGATCGAGGTTCTCGGCATTGAAAAATCTTCGTAAACTAAATCACACGTGTATATATTGACATTTAAGAGATATACAGTTAAGAAAATCAAGGGCAATGGTGATATATATGCGGAAAAGACACCAAAAAAAAACACTCAACAAATGCCTACAATTTAAGGAATATGTTTAGTGACGGCATCAGATTCCTAATTGATGGAGAAAGGTCTGGTGGCAACAAAAGCTGCTTCTAGGAGAGTTGTCAAGTGTATTCTCTCGACGATTCCATTCTTGGGTAGATGGTTTGGCCCTTGATCCGGTAACTCGAATTCTAGCCCGGTGTATCTCATCTTAAATTTACACCATTGTGAACCTTACGCCTTTTTTACTCTCTGATCGAGGTTCTCGGCATTGAAAAATCATCGTAAACTAAATCACACGTGTATATGTTGACATTTAAGAGATATACAGTCAAGGAAATCAAAGGCAATGGTGATATATATGCGGATTAGACAACAAAAAAAAACATTCAACAAATGGCTACAATTTTAGAAATGTGTTTAGTGACGGCATCAGATTCCTAATTGGTGGAGAAAGGTCTTGTGGCAAGAAAAGCTGCTTCTAGGAGGTTGTCAAGTGTTTTCGCTCGACGATTCCATTCTTGGGTGGTTGGTTTGGCCCTTGTTCCTGTAACTTGAATTCTAGCCCGGTATAACCCGTTTTAATTTTACACCATTTTGAACCTTACGCCTTTTTTACTCTCTGATCGAGGTTCTCGATATTGAAAAATCTTCGTAAACTAAATCACACATATATATGTTGACATTTAAGAGATATACAGACAAGAAAATCAAGGGCAATAGTGATATCTATGCGGATTGGACACAAAAAAAAAACAATCAACAAATGGCTACAATTTATGGAATGTGTTTAGTGACGGCATCAGATTCCTAATTGATGGAGAAAGGTCTGGTGGCAAGAAATGCAGCTTCTAGGAGGTCGTCAAGTGTTTTCGTTCGACGATACCATTCTTGGGTGGTTGGTTTGGCCCTTGTTCCTGTATCTCGAATCCTAGCCTGGTATATCCCATTTTAATTTTACACCATTGTGAACCTTAAGCCTTTTTTACTCTCTGATCGAGGTTCTCGGCATTGAAAAATCTTCGTAAACTAAATCACACGTGTATATGTTGACATTTAAGAGATATACAGACAAGAAAATCAAGGGCAATGGTGATATCTATGCGGATTAGACACCAAAAAAACACTCAACAAATGGCTACAATTTAAGGAATGTGTTTAGTGACGGAATCAGATTCCTAATTGATGGAGAAAGGTCTGGTGACAAGAGAAACTGCTTCTAGGAGGTTGTCAAGTGTTTTCGCTCGACGATTCCATTCTTGGGTGGTTGGTTTGGCCCTTGTTCCTGTAACTCGAATCCTAGCCCGGTATATCCCATTTTAATTTTACACCATTGTAAACCTTACGGCTTTTTTACTCTCTGATCGAGGTTCTCGGCATTGAAAAATCTTCGAAAACTAAATCACACGTGTATATGTTGACATTTAAGACATATAAAGTCAAGAAAATCAAGGGCAATGGTGATATATATGCGGATTAGACACCAAAAAAGAACACTCAACAAATAGCTACAATTTAAGGAATGTGTTTAGTGACGGCATCAGATTTCTAATTGATGGAGAAAGGTCTGGTGGCAAGAAAATCTGCTTCTATGAGGTTGTCAAGTGTTTTCGATCGACGATCCCATTCTTGGGTGGTTGGTTTGGCCCTTATTCCTGTAACTCGAATCCTAGCCGATATATCCCATTTTAATTTAAACCATTGTGAACCTTACGCCTTTTTTACCCCCTGATCGAGGTTCTCGGCATTGAAAAATCTTCGTAAACTAAATCATACGTGTATATGTTGACATTAAAGAGATATACAGTCAAGAAAATAAAGGGCAATAGTGATATATATGCGGATTTGACACAAAAAAAACACTCAACAAATGGCTACAATTTAAGGAAAGTGTTTAGTGACGGCATCAGATTCCTAATTGATGGAGAAAGGTCTGGTGGCAAGAAAAGCTGCTTCTAGGAGGTTGTCAAGTGTTTTCGCTCGGCGATTCCATCCTTGGGTGATTGGTTTGGCCCTTGTTCCTGTAACTCGAATCCTAGCCCGGCATATCGCATTTTAATTTTACACCATTGTGAACGTTACGCCTTTTTTACCCTCTGATCGAGGTTCTCGGCATTGAAAAATCTTCGTAAACTAAATCATACGTGTATATGTTGACATTAAATAGTTATACAGTCAAGAAAATAAAGGGCAATGGTGATATATATGCGGATTTGACACCAAAAAAAACACTCAACAAATGGCTACAATTTAAGGAATGTGTTTAGTGAGGGCATCAGATTCCTAATTGATGGAGAAAGGTCTAGTGGCAAGAAAAGCTGCTTCTAGGAGGTTGTCAAGTGTTTTCGCTCGACGATTCCATTCTTGGGTGGTTGGTTTGGCCCTTGTTCCTGTAACTCGAATCCTAGCCCGGTATGTCCCATTTTAATTTTACACCATTGTGAACCTTACGCCTTTTTTACGCTCTGATCGAGGTTCTCGGCATTGAAAAATCTTCGTAAACTAAATCACACGTGTATATGTTGACATTTATGAGATATGTAGTCAAGAAAATCAAGAGCAATGGTGATATATATGCGGATTAGACACCAAAAAAAACACTCAACAAATGGCTATAATTTAAGGAATGTGTTTAGTGACGGCATCCGATTCCTAATTGATGGAGAAAGGTCTGGTGGCAAGAAAAGCTGCTTCTAGGAGGTTGTCAAGTGTTTTCGCTTGACGATTCCATTATTGGGTGGTTGGTTTGGCCCTTTTTCCTGTAACTCGAATCCTAGCCCGGTTTATCCCATTTTAATTTTACACCATTGTGAACCTTAAGCCTTTTTTACTCTCTGATCGAGGTTCTCGGCATTAAAAAATCTTCGTAAACTAAATCACACGTGTATATGTTGACATTTAAGAGATATATAGTCAAGAAAATCAAGGGCAATGGTGATATATATACGGATTTGACACCAAAAAAAAACACTCAACAAATGGCTACAATATAAGGAATGTGTTTAGTGACGGCATCAGATTCCTAATTGATGGAGAAAGGACTGGTAGCAAGAATAGCTGCTTCTAGGAGGTTGTCAAGTGTTTTCGCTCCACGATTCCATTCTTGGGTGGTTGGTTTGGCCCTTGTTCCTGTATCTCGAATCCTAGCCCGGTATATCCCATTTTAATTTTACACCATTGTGAACCTTACGGCTTTTTTACTCTCTGATCGAGGTTCTCGGCATTGAAAAATCTACGTAAACTGAATCACACGTGTATATGTTGACATTTAAGAGATATACAGACAACAAAATCAAGGGCAATGGTGATATATATGCGGATTAGACACAAAAAAAAAACACTCAACAAATGTCTACAATTTAAGGAATGTGTTTAGTGACGGCATCAGATTCCTAATTAATGGAGAAAGGTCTGGTGGTAAGAAAAGCTGCTTCTAGGAGGTTGTCAAGTGTTTTCGCTCGACGATTCCATTCTTGGGTGGTTGGTTTGGCCATTGTGCCAGTAACTCGAATCCTAGCCCGGTATATCCAATTCTAATTTTACACCATTGTGAACCTTACACCTTTTTTACTCTCTGATCGAGGTTCTCGTGATTGAAAAATCTTCGTAAACTAAATCACACGTGTATATGTTGACATTTAAGAGATATACATTCAAGAAAATCTAGGGCAATGGTGATATATATGCGGATTAGACACCAAAATAAACACTCAACAAATGTCTACAATTTAAGGAATGTGTTTAGTGACGGCATCAGATTCCTAGTTGATGGAGAAAGGTCTGGTGACAAGAAAAGCTGCTTCTATGAGGTTGTCAAGTGTTTTCGCTCGACGATTCCATTCTTGGGTGGTTGGTTTGGCCCTTTTTCCTGTAACTCGAATCCTAGCCCGGTGTATCCCATTTTAATTTTACACCATTGTGAACCTTACGCCTTTTTTACTCTCTGATCGAAGTTCTCGGCACTGAAAAATCTTCGTAAACTAAATCACATGTGTATATGTGGACATTTAAGAGATATACAGTCAAGAAAATCAAGGGCAATTATGATATATATGCGGACTAGACACCAAAAAAAACACTCAACAAATGGCGATAATTTAAGGAATGTGTTTAGTGACGGCATCAGATTCCTAATTGATGGTGAAAGGTCTGGTGGCAAGAAAAGCCGCTTCTAGGAGGATGTCAAGTGTTTTCGCTCGACGATTCCATTCTTGGGTGATTGGTTTGGCCCTTGTGCCTGTAACTCGAATCCTAGCCCGGTATACCGAATTTTAATTTTTCACCATTGTGAACCTTACACCTTTTTTACTCTCTGATCGAGGTTCTCGTGATTGAAAAATCTTCGTAAACTAAATCACACGTGTATATTTTGACATTTAAGAGATATACATTCAAGAAAATCTAGGGCAATGGTGATATGTATGCGGATTAGACACCAAAAAAAAACCACTCAACAAAAGGATACAATTTAAGAAATGTGTTTAGTAACGGCATCAAATTCCTAATTGATGGAGAAAGGTCTGGTGGCAAGAATAGTTGCTTCTAGGAGGTTGTCAAGTGTTTTCGCTCGACGATTCCATTCTTGGGTGGTTGGTTTGGCCCTTTTTCCTGTAACTGGAATATTAGCCCGATGTATCCCATTTTAATTTTACACCATTGTGAACCTTACGCCTTTTTTACTCTCTGATTGAAGTTCTCGCCATTGAAAAATCTTCGTAAACTAAATCACACGTGTATATGTTGACATTTAAGAGATATACAGTCAACAAAATCAAGGGCAATGGTGATATATATGCGGATTATACACAAAAAAAAAAACACTCAACAAATGGTGACAATTTAAGGAATGTGTTTAGTGACGGCATCAGATTCCTAATTGATGGAGAAAGGTCTGGTGGCAAGAAAAGCCGCTTCTAGGAGGTTGTCAAGTGTTTTCGCTCGACGATTCCATTATTGGGTGGTTGGTTGTTCCTGTAACTCGAATCCTAGGCCGGTATATCCCATTTTAATTTTACACCATTGTGAACCTTAAGCCTTTTTTACTCTCTAATCGAGGTTCTCGGCATTAAAAAATCTTCGTAAACTAAATCACACGTGTATATGTTGACATTTAAGAGATATACAGTCAAGAAAATCAAGGGCAATGGTGATATATATGCGGATTTGACACCAAAAAAACACTCAACAAATGGCTACAATGTAAGGAATGTGTTTAGTGAAGGCATCAGATTCCTAATTGATGGAGAAAGGTCTGGTGGCAAGAATAGCTGCTTCTAGGAGGTTGTCAAGTGTTTTCGCTCGAGGATTCCATTCTTGGGTGGTTGGTTTGGCCCTTGTTCCTGTAACTCGAATCCTAGCCTGGTATATCCCATTTTAATTTTACAGCATTGTGAACCTTACGCCTTTTTTACTCTCTGATCGAGGTTCTCGGCATTGAAAAATCTTCGTAAACTAAATCACATGTGTATATGTTGACATTTAAGAGATATACAGTCAAGAAAATAAAGGGCAATGGTAATATATGTGCGGATTTGACAAAAAAAAAACACAACAAATGGCGACAATTTAAGGAATGTGTTTAGTGACAGCATCAGATTCCTAATTGATGGAGAAAGGTCTGGTGGCAAGAAAAGCCGCTTCAAGGAGGTTGTCAAGCATTTTCGCTCGACGATTCCATTCTTGGTTGGATGGTTTGGTCCTTGTTCCTGTAACTCGAATCCTAGCCTGGTATATCCCATTTTTATTTTACCCCATTGTGAACCTTACGCCTTTTTTTACTCTTTGATCAGGTTCTCGTCATTGAAAAATCTTCGTAAAATAAATCACATGTGTATAATTTGACATTTAATAGATAAACAGTCAAGAAAATCAAGGGAAATGGTGATTTATTTGCGGATTAGACACAAAAAAAAGCACGATTCCATTCTTGGGTGGTTGGTTTGGCCCTTGTTCCTGTATCTCGAATCCTAGCCCGGTATATCCCATTTTAATTTTACACCATTGTGAACCTTACGGCTTTTTTACTCTCTGATCGAGGTTCTCGGCATTGAAAAATCTACGTAAACTGAATCACACGTGTATATGTTGACATTTAAGAGATATACAGACAACAAAATCAAGGGCAATGGTGATATATATGCGGATTAGACACAAAAAAAAACACTCAACAAATGTCTACAATTTAAGAAATGTGTTTAGTAACGGCATCAGATTCCTAATTGATTGAGAAAGGTCTAGTGGCAAGAATAGCTGCTTCTAGGATGTTGTCAAGTGTTTTCGCTCGAGGATTCCATTCTTGGGTGGTTGGTTTGGCCCTTGTTCCTGTAACTCGAATCCTAGCCCGGTATATCCCATTTTAATTTTACAGCATTGTGAACCTTACGCCTTTTTTACTCTCTGATCGAGGTTCTCGGCATTGAAAAATCTTCGTAAACTAAATCACACGTGTATATCTTGACATTTAAGAGATATACAGTCAAGAAAATCAAGGGCAATGATAATATAAATGCGGATTTGACACCAAAAAAAACACAACAAATGGCGACAATTTAAGGAATGTGTTTAGTGACGGCATCAGATTCCTAATTGATGGAGAAAGGACTGGTAGCAAGAATAGCTGCTTCTAGGAGGTTGTCAAGTGTTTTCGCTCCACGATTCCATTCTTGGGTGGTTGGTTTGGCCCTTGTTCCTGTATCTCGAATCCTAGCCCGGTATATCCCATTTTAATTTTACACCATTGTGAACCTTACGGCTTTTTTACTCTCTGATCGAGGTTCTCGGCATTGAAAAATCTACGTAAACTGAATCACATGTGTATAAGTTGACATTTAATAAATAAACAGTCAAGAAAATCAAGGGAAATGGTGATATATATGCGGACTAGACACAAAAAAAAGCACTCAACAAAAGGCTACAATTTAAGAAATGTGTTTAGTAACGGCATCAGATTCCTAATTGATTGAGAAAGGTCTAGTGGCAAGAATAGCTGCTTCTAGGATGTTGTCAAGTGTTTTCGCTCGAGGATTCCATTCTTGGGTGGTTGGTTTGGCCCTTGTTCCTGTAACTCGAATCCTAGCCCGGTATATCCCATTTTAATTTTACAGCATTGTGAACCTTAGGCCTTTTTTACTCTCTGTTCGAGGTTCTCGGCATTGAAAAATCTTTGTAAGCTAAATCACACGTGTATATGTTGACATTTAAGAGATATAAAGTCAAGAAAATCAAGGGCAATGGTAATATATATGCGTATTTGACACAAAAAAAAACACTACAAATGGCGACAATTTAAAGAATGTGTTTAGTGACGACATCAGATTCCTAATTGATGGAGAAAGGTCTGGTGGCAAGAAAAGCCGCTTCAAGGAGGTTGTCAAGTATTTTCGCTCGACGATTCCATTCTTGGGTGGTTGGTTTGTTCCTTGTTCCTGTAACTCGAATCCTAGCCTAGTATATCCCATTTTAATTTTACACAATTGTGAACCTTACGCCTTTTTTACTCTTTAATCGAGGTTCTCGGCATTGAAAAATCTTCGTAAACTAAATCACATGTGTATAAGTTGATATTTAATAGATAAACAGTCAAGAAAATCAAGGGAAATGGTGATATATATGCGGATTAGACACCAAAAAAAACCACTCAACAAAAGGCTACAATTTAAGAAATGTGTTTAGTAACGGCATCAGATTCCTAATTGATGGAGAAAGGTCTGGTGGAAAGAAAAGTTGCTTCTAGGAGGTTGTCATGTGTTTTCGCTCGAGGATTCCATTCTTGGGTGGTTGGTTTGGCCCTTGTTCTTGTAACTCGAATCCAAGCCCGGTATATCCCATTTTAATTTTACACCATTGTGAACTTTACGCCTTTTTTACTCTCTGATCGAGGTTCTCGGCATTGAAAAATCTTCGTATACTAAATCACACGTGTATATGTTGACATTTAAGAGATGTACAGTCAAGAAAATCAAGGGCAATGGTGATATATATGCGGATTAGACACAAAAAAAAACACTCAACAAATGGCTACAATTTAAGGAATGTGTTTAGTGACGGCATCAGATTCCTAATTGATGGAGAAAGCTCTGGTGGCATGAAAAGCTGCTTCTAGGAGGTTGTCAACTGTTTTTGCTCGACGATTCCATTCTTGGGTGGTTGCTTTGTCCCTTGTTCCTATAACTCGAATCCTAGCCTAGTATATCCCATTTTAATTTTACACCATTGTGAACCTTACGCCTTTTTTACTCTTTGATCGAGGTTCTCGGCATTGAAAAATCTTCATAAACTAAATCACATGTGTATAAGTTGACATTTAATAGATAAACAGTCAAGAAAATCAAGGGAAATGGTGATATATATGCGGATTAGACACAAAAAAAAACCACTCAACAAAAGGCTACAATTTAAGAAATGTGTTTAGTAACGATATGAGATTCCTTATTCATGGAGAAAGGTCTGGTGGCAAGAAAAGCTGCTTCTAGGAAGTTGTCAAGTGTTTTCGCTCGACGATTCCATTCTTAGGTGGTTGGTTTGGCCCTTTTTCCTGTAACTCGAATTTTAACCCGGTGTATCCCATTTTAATTTTACACCATTGTGAACCTTACGCCTTTTTTACTCTCTGATCGAAGTTCTCGGCATTGAAAAATCTTCGTAAACTATATCACACGTGTATATGTTGACATTTAAGAGATATACAGTCAAGAAAATCAGGGGAAATGGTGATATCTATGCGGATTAGACACAAAAAAACACTCAACAAATGGCGACAATTTAAGGAATGTGTTTAGTGACGGCATCAGATTCTTAATTGATGGAGAAAGGTCTGGTGGCAAGAAAAGCCGCTTCTAGGAGGTTGTCAAGTGTTTTCGCTCGACGATTCCATTCTTGGGTGGTTGGTTTGGCTCTTGTTCCTATAACTCGAATCCTAGGCCGGTATATCCCATTTTAATTTTACACCATTGTGAACCTTAAGCCTTTTTTATTCTCGGATCGAGGTTCTCGGCATTGAAAAATCTTCGTAAACAAAATCACACGTGTATATGTTGACATTTAATAGATATACAGTCAAGAAAATCAAGGGCAATGGTGATATATATGCGGATTTGACACCAAAAATAACACTCAATAAATGGCTACAATTTAAGGAATGTGTTTAGTGACGGCATCAGATTCCTAATTGATGGAGAAAGGTCTGGTGGCAAGAATAGCTGCTTCTAGGAGGTTGTCAAGTGTTTTCGCTCGAGGATTCCATTCTTGGGTGGTTGGTTTGGCCCTTGTTCCTGTAACTCAAATCCTAGCCCAGTATATCCCATTTTAATTTTACAGCATTGTGAACCTTACGCCTTTTTTACTCTCTGATCGAAGTTCTCGGCATTGAAAAATCTTTGTAAACTAAATCACACGTGTATCTGTTGACATTTAAGAGATATACGGTCAAGAAAATCAAGGGTAATGGTAATATATATGCGAATTTAACACCAAAAAAAAACACAACAAATTGCGACAATTTAAGGAATGTGTTTAGTGACGGCATCAGATTCCTAATTGATGGAGAAAGGTCTGGTGGCAAGAAAAGCCGCTTCAAGGAGGTTATCAAGTATTTTCGCTCGACGATTCCATTCTTAGATGGTTGGTTTGGTCCTTGTTCCTGTAACTCGAATCCTAACCTGGTATATCCCATTTTAATTTTACACCATTGTGAACCTTACGCCTTTTTTACTCTTTGATCGAGGTTCTCGGCATTGAAAAATCTTCGTAAACTAAATCACATGTGTATAAGTTGAGATTTAATAGATAAACAGTCAAGAAAATCAAGGGAAATGGTGATATATATGCGGATTAAACACAAAAAAAAACCACTCAACAAAAGGCTACAATTTAAGAAATTTGTTTAGTAACGGCATCAGATTTCTAATTGATGGAGAAAGGCCTGGTGGCAAGAATAGTTGCTTCTAGGAAGTTGTCAAATGTTTTCGCTCGAGGATTCCATTCTTGGGTGGTTGGTTTGGCCCTTGTTCTTGTAACTCGAATCCTAGCCCGGTATATCCAATTTTAATTTTACACCATTGTCAACTTTACGCCTTTTTTAATCTCTGATCGAGGTTCTCGGCATTGAAAAATCTTCGTATGCTAAATCACACTTGTATATGTTGACATTTAAGAGATATACAGTCAAGAAAATCAAGGGCAATGGTGATATATATGCGGATTAAACACAAAAAAAAACACTCAACAAATGGCTACAATTTAAGGAATGTGTTTAGTAACGGCATCAGATTCCTAATTGATGGAGAAAGGTCTGGTGGCAAAAATAGTTTCTTCTAGGAGGTTGTAATGTGTTTTCGCTTGAGGATTCCATTCTTGGGTGGTTGGTTTGGCCCTTGTTCTTGTAACTCGAATCCTAGCCCGGTATATCCCATTATAATTTTACACCATCTTGAAGTTTACGCCTTTTTTACTATCTGATCGAGGTTCTCGGCATTGAAAAATCTTCGTAAACTAAATCACACGTGTATATGTTGACATTTAAGAGATATACAGTCAAGAAAATCAAGGGCAATGGTGATATATATGCGGATTAGACACAAAAAAACACTCAACAAATGGCGACAATTTAAGGAATGTGTTTAGTGACGGCATCAGATTCCTAATTGATGGAGAAAAGTCTGGTGGCAAGAAAAGCCGTTTCTAGGAGGTTGTCAAGTGTTTTCGCTCGACGATTCCATTCTTGGGTGGTTGGTTTGGCCCTTGTTCCTGTAACTCGAATCGTAGGCCGGTATATCCCATTTTAATTTTACACCATTGTGAACCTTAAGCCTTTTTTACTCTCTGATCGAGGTTCTCGGCGTTGAAAAATCTTCGTAAACAAAATCACACGTGTATATATTGACATTTAATAGATATACAGTCAAGAAAATCAAGGGCAATGGTGATATATATGCGGATTTGACACAAAAAAAAAACACTCAATAAATGGATACAATTTAAGGAATGTGTTTAGTGACGGCATCAGATTCCTAATTGATGGAGAAAGGTGCGGTGGCAAGAATAGCTGCTTCTAGGAGGTTGTCAAGTGTTTTCGCTCGAGGATTCCATTCTTGGGTGGTTGGTTTGGCCCTTGTTCCTGTAACTCAAATCCTAGCCCGGTATATCCCATTTTAATTTTACAGCATTGTGAACCTTACGCCTTTTTTACTCTCTGATCGAAGTTCTCGGCATTGAAAAATCTTAGTAAACTAAATCACACGTGTATCTGTTGACATTTAAGAGATATACAGTGAAGAAAATCAAGGGTAATGGTAATATATATACGGATTTGACACCAAAAAAAAAACACAACAAATGGCGACAATTTAAGGAATGTGTTTAGTGACGGAATCAGATTCCTAATTGATGGAGAAAGGTCTGTTGGCAAGAAAAGCCGGTTCAAGGAGGTTATCAAGTATTTTCGCTCGACGATTCCATTCTTGGGTGGTTGGTTTGGTCCTTGTTCCTGTAACTCGAATCCTAGCCTGGTATATCCCATTTTAATTTTACACCATTGTGAACCTTACGCCTTTTTTACTCTTTGATCGAGGTTCTCGGCATTGAAAAATCTTCGTAAACTAAATCACATGTGTATAAGTTGACATTTAATAGATAAACAGTCAAGAAAATCAAGGGAAATGGTGATATATATGCGGATTAGACACCAAAAAAAAACCACTCAACAAAAGGCTACAATTTAAGAAATTTGTTTAGTAACGGCATCAGATTTCTAATTGATGGAGAAAGGTCTGGTGGCAAGAATAGTTGCTTCTAGGAGGTTGTCAAATGTTTTCGCTCGAGGATTCCATTCTTGGGTGGTTGGTTTGGCCCTTGTTCTTGTAACTCGAATCCTAGCCCGGTATATCCCATTTTAATTTTACACCATTGTGAACTTTACGCCTTTTTTAATCTCTGATCGAGGTTCTCGGCATTGAAAAATATTCGTATGCTAAATCACACGTGTATATGTTGACATTTAAGAGATATACAGTCAAGAAAATCAAGGGCAATGGTGATATATATGCGGATTAGACACAAAAAAAAAACACTCAACAAATGGCTACAATTTAAGGAATGTGTTTAGTAACGGCATCAGATTCCTAATTGATGGAGAAAGGTCTGGTGGCAAGAATAGTTTCTTCTAGGAGGTTGTAATGTGTTTTCGCTTGAGGATTCCATTCTTGGGTGGTTGGTTTGGCCCTTGTTCTTGTAACAAGAATCCTAGCCCGGTATATCCCATTTTAATTTTACACCATTGTGAAGTTACGCCTTTTTTACTATCTGATCGAGGTTCTCGGCATTGAAAAATCTTCGTAAACTAAATCACACGTGTATATGTTGACATTTAAGAGATATACAGTCAAGAAAATCAAGGGCAATGGTGATATATATGCGGATTAGACACAAAAAAACACTCAACAAATGGCGACAATTTAAGAAATGTGTTTAGTGACGGCATCAGATTCCTAATTGATGGAGAAAAGTCTGGTGGCAAGAAAAGCCGCTACTAGGAGGTTGTCAAGTGTTTTTGCTCGACGATTCCATTCTTGGGTGGTTGGTTTGGCCCTTGTTCCTGTAACTCGAATCCTAGGCCGGTATATCCCATTTTAATTTTACACCATTGTGAACCTTAAGCCTTTTTTACTCTCTGATCGAGGTTCTCGGCATTGAATAAACTTCGTAAACAAGATCACACGTGTATATATTGACATTTAATAGATATACAGTCAAGAAAATCAAGGGCAATGGTGATATATATGCGGATTTGACACCAAAAAAAACACTCAATAAATAGCTACAATTTAAGGAATGTGTTTAGTGACGGCATCAGATTCCTAATTGATGGAGAAAGGTCTGGTGGCAAGAATAGCTGCTTCTAGGAGGTTGTCAAGTGTTTTCGCTCGAGGATTCCATTCTTGGGTGGTTGGTTTGGACCTTGTTCCTGTAACTCAAATCCTAGCCCGGTATATCCCATTTTAATTTTACAGCATTGTGAACCTTACGCGTTTTTTACTCTCTGATCGAAGTTCTCAGCATTGAAAAATCTTAGTAAACTAAATCACACGTGTATCTGTTGACATTTAAGAGATATACAGTCAAGAAAATCAAGGGTAATGGTAACATATATACGAATTTGACACCAAAAAAAAACACAACAAATGGCGACAATTTAAGGAATGTGTTTAGTGACGGAATCAGATTCCTAATTGATGGAGAAAGGTCTGGTGGCAAGAAAAGCCGCTTCAAGGAGGTTATCAAGTATTTTCGCTCGACGATTCCATTCTTGGGTGGTTGGTTTGGTCCTTGTTCCTGTAACTCGAATCCTAGCCTGGTATATCCCATTTTAATTTTACACCATTGTGAACCTTACGCCGTTTTTACTCTTTGATCGAGGTTCTCGGCATTGAAAAATCTTCGTAAACTAAATCACATGTGTATAAGTTGACATTTAATAGATAAACAGACAAGAAAATCAAGGGAAATGGTGATATATATGCGGATTAGACACCAAAAAAAACCACTCAACAAAAGGTTACAATTTAAGAAATTTGTTTAGTAACGGCATCAGATTTCTAATTGATGGAGAAAGGTCTGGTGGCAAGAATAGTTGCTTCTAGGAGGTTGTAAAATGTTTTCGCTCGAGGATTCCATTCTTGGGTGGTTGGTTTGGCCCTTGTTCTTGTAACTCGAATCCTAGCCCGGTATATCCCATTTTAATTTTACACCATTGTGAACTTTTCGCCTTTTTTAATCTCTGATCGAGGTTCTCGGCATTGAAAAATCTTCGTATGCTAAATCACACGTGTATATGTTGACATTTAAGAGATATACAGTCAAGAAAATCAAGGGCAATGGTGATATATATGCGGATTAGACACAAAAAAAAAAACACTCAACAAATGGCTACAATTTAAGGAATGTGTTTAGTAACGGCATCAGATTCCTAATTGATGGAGAAAGGTCTGGTGGCAAGAATAGTTTCTTCTAGGAGGTTGTAATGTGTTTTCGCTTGAGGATTCCATTCTTGGGTGGTTGGTTTGGCCCTTGTTCTTGTAACTCGAATCCTAGCCCGGTATATCCCATTTTAATTTTACACCATTGTGAAGTTACGCCTTTTTTACTATCTGATCGAGGTTCTCGGCATTGAAAAATCTTCGTAAACTAAATCACACGTGTATATGTTGACATTTAAGAGATATACAGTCAAGAAAATCAAGGGCAATGGTGATATATATGCGGATTAGACACAAAAAAACACTCAACAAATGGTGACAATTAAAGAAATGTGTTTAGTGACGGCATCAGATTCCTAATTGATGGAGAAAAGTCTGGTGGCAAGAAAAGCCGTTTCTAGGAGGTTGTCAAGTGTTTTTGCTCGACGATTCCATTCTTGGGTGGTTGGTTTGGCCTTTGTTCCTGTAACTCGAATCCTAGGCCGGTATATCCCATTTTAATTTTACACCATTGTGAACCTTAAGCCTTTTTTACTCTCTGATCGAGGTTCTCGGCATTGAAAAATCTTCGTAAACAAAATCACACGTGTATATATTAACATTTAATAGATATACAGTCAAGAAAATCAAGGGCAATGGTGATATATATGCGGATTTGACACCAAAAAAAAACACTCAATAAATGGCTACAATTTAAGGAATGTGTTTAGTGACGGCATCAGATTCCTAATTGATGGAGAAAGGTCTGGTGGCAAGAATAGTTGCTTCTAGGAGGTTGTCAAGTGTTTTCGCTCGAGGATTCCATTCTTGGGTGGTTGGTTTGGCCCTTGTTCCTGTAACTCAAATCCTAGCCCGGTATATCCCATTTTAATTTTACAGCATTGTGAACCTTACGCCTTTTTTACTCTCTGATCGAAGTTCTCGGCATTGAAAAATCTTTGTAAACTAAATCACACGTGTATCTGTTGACATTTAAGAGATATACAGTCAAGAAAATCAAGGGTAATGGTAATATATATGCGGATTTGACACCAAAACAAAAACACAACAAATGGCGACAATTTAAGGAATGTGTTTAGTGACGGCATCAGATTCCTAATTGATGGAGAAAGGTCTGGTGGCAAGAAAAGCCGCTTGAAGGAGGTTATCAACTATTTTCGCTCGACGATTCCATTCTTGGGTGGTTGGTTTGGTCCTTGTTCCTGTAACTCGAATCCTTGCCTGGTATATACCGTTTTAATTTTACACCATTGTGAACCTTACGCCTTTTTTACTCTTTGATCGAGGTTCTCGGCATTGAAAAATCTTCGTAAACTAAATCACATGTGTATAAGTTCACATTTAATAGATAAACAGTCAAGAAAATCAAGGGAAATGGTGATATATATGCGGATTAGACAGCAAAAAAAACCACTCAACAAAAGGTTACAATTTAAGAAATTTGTTTAGTAATGGCATCAGATTTCTAATTGATGGAGAAAGGTCTGGTGGCAAGAATAGTTGCTTCTAGGAGGTTGTCAAATGTTTTCGCTCGAGGATTCCATTCTTGGGTGGTTGGTTTTGCCCTTGTTCTTGTAACTCGAATCCTAGCCCGGTGTATCCGATTTTAATTTTACACCATTGTGAACTTTACGCCTTTTTTAATCTCTGATCGAGGTTCTCGGCATTGAAAAATCTTCGTATGCTAAATCACACGTGTATATGTTGAAATTTAAGAGATATACAGTCAAGAAAATCAAGGGCAATGGTGATATATATGCGGATTAGACACAAAAAAAACACTTAACAAATGGCCACAATTTAAGGAATGTGTTTAGTAACGGCATCAGACTCCTAATTGATGGAGAAAGGTCTGGTGGCAAGAATAGTTTCTTCTAAGAGGTTGTAATGTGTTTTCGCTTGAGGATTTCATTCTTGGGTGGTTGGTTTATCCCTTGTTCTTGTAACTCGAATCCTAGCCCGGTATATCCCATTTTAATTTTAGACCATTGTGAACTTTACGCCTTTTTTACTATCTGATCGAGGTTCTCGGCATTGAAAAATATTCGTATACTAAATCACACGTGTATATGTTGACATTTAAGAGATATACAGTCAAGAAAATCAAGGGCAATGGTGATATATATGCGGAATAGACACAAAAAAAACACTCAACAAATGGCTACAATTTAAGGAATGTGTTTAGTGACGGCATTAGATTCCTAATTGATGGAGAAAGCTCTGGTGGCAAGAAAAGCAGCTTCTAGGAGGTTGTCAACTGTTTTCGCTCGACGATTCCATTCTTGGGTGGTTGGTTTATCCCTTGTTCCTGTAACTCGAATCCTAGCCTGTTATATCCCATTTTAATTTTACACCATTGTGAACCTTACGCCTTTTTTACTCTTTGATCGAGGTTCTCGGCATTGAAAAATCTTCGTAAACTAAATCACATGTGTATAAGTTGACATTTAATAGATAAACAGTCAAGAAAATCAAGGGAAATAGTGATATATATGCGGATTAGACACAAAAAAAAACACTCACCAAAAAGGCTACAATTTAAGAAATGTGTTTAGTAACGGCATCAGATTCCTTATTGATAGAGAAAGGTCTGGTGGCAAGAAAAGCTGCTTCTAGGAGGTTGTAAAGTGTTTTCTCTCGACGATTCCATTCTTGGATGGTTGGTTTGGCACTTTTTCCTGTAACTCGAATCCTAGCCCGGTATATCCCATTTTATTTTACACCATTGTGAACCTTACGGTTTTTTTACTCTCTGATCGAAGTTCTCGACATTGAAAAATCTTCGTAAACTAAATCACACGTGTATCTGTTGACATTTAAGAGATATACAGTCAAGAAAATCCAGGGCAATGATGATATATATGCGGATTAGACACAAAAAAAAACACTCAACAAATGGCTACAAATTAAGGAATGTGTTTAGTGACGGCATCAGATTCCTAATTGATGGAGAAAGCTCTGGTGGCAAGAAAAGCTGCTTCTAGGAGGTTGTCAACTGTTTTCGCTCGACGATTCCATTCTTTGGTGGTTGGTTTGGCCCTTGTTCCTGTAACTCGAATCCTAGCCTGTTATATCCCATTTTAATTTTACACCATTGTGAACCTTACGCCTTTTTTACTATTTGATCGAGGTTCTCGGCATTGAAAAATCTTCGTATACTAAATCACACGTGTATATGTTGACATTTAAGAGATATACAGTCAAGAAAATCAAGGGCAATGGTGATATATATGCGGATTATACACAAAAAAAACACTCAACAAATGGTGACAATTTAAGGAATGTGTTCAGTGACGGCATCAGATTCCTAATTGATGGAGAAAGCTCTGGTGGGAAGAAAAGCTGCTTCTAGGAGGTTGTAACTCGATTTCTTGGGTGGTTGGTTTGGCCCTTGTGCCTGTAACTCGAGTCCTAGCCCGGTATATCCAATTCTAATTTTACACCATTGTGAACCTTACGCCTTTTTACACTCTGATCGAGGTTCTCGGCATTGAAAAATCTTCGTATACAAAATCACACGTGTATATGTTGACATTTAAGAGATATACAGTCAAGAAAATCAAGGGTAATGGTGATATATATGCAGATTAGACACCAAAAAAACACACACAACAAATGGCTACAATTTAAGGAATGTGTTTAGTGACGGCATCGGATTCCTAATTGATGGAGAAAGGTCTGGTGGCAAGAAAAGCTGCTTCTAGGAGGTTGTCAAGTGTTTTCGCTCGACGATTCCTTTCTTGGGAGGTTGGTTTGGCCCTTGTTCCTGTAACTCGAATCCTAGCCCGGTATATCCCTTTTTTAATTTTACACCATTGTGAACCTTACGCCTTTTTTACTCTCTGATCGAGGTTCTCGGCATTGAAAAATCTACGTAAACTAAATTACACATGTATATGTTGACATTTAAGAGATATACAGTCAACAAAATCAAGGGAAATGGTGATATATATATATATATATATATATATATATATATATGCGGATTAGACACCAAAAAAAACACTCAACAAAGGGCTACAATTTAAGGAATGTTTTTAGTGACAACATCAGATTCCTAATTGATGGAGAAAGGTCTGGTGGCAAGAAAAGCTGCTTCAAGGAGGTTGTCAAGTGTTTTTGCTCGACGATTCCATTCTTGAGTGGTTGGTTTGGCCCTTGTGCCTGTAACTCGAACCCTAGCCCGGTATATCCAATTCTAATTTTACACCATTGTGAACCTTACGCCTTTTTTACACTCTGATCGAGGTTCTCGGCATTGAAAAATCTTCGTAAACAAAATGACACATGTATATATTGACATTTAATAGATATACAGTCAAGAAAATCAAGGGCAATGGTGATATATATGCGGATTTGACACAAAAAAAAACACTCAACAAATGGCGACAATTTAAGGAATGTGTTTAGTGACGGCATCAAATTCCTAATTGATGGAGAAAAGTCTAGTGGCAAGAAAAGCCGCTTCTTGGAGGTTGTCAAGTGTTTTCGCACGACGATTCCATTCTTGGGTGGTTGGTTTGGCCCTTGTTCCTGTAACTCGAATCCTAGGCCGGTATATCCCATTTTAATTTTACACCATTGTGAACCTTAAGCCTTTTTTACTCTCTGATCGAGGTTCTCGGCATTGAAAAATCTTCGTAAACAAAATCACACGTGTATATATTGACATTTAATAGATATACAGTCAACAAAATCAAGGGCAATGGTGATATATATGCGGATTTGACACCAAAAAAAAACACTCAATAAATGGCTACAATTTAAGGAATGTGTTTTGTGACGGCATCAGATTCCTAATTGATGGAGAAAGGTCTGGTGGCAAGAATAGCTGCTTCTAGGAGGTTGTCAACTGTTTTCGCTCGAGGATTCCATTCTTGGGTGGTTGGTTTGGCCCTTGTTCCTGTAACTCAAATCCTAGCCCGGTATATCCCATTTTAATTTTACAGCATTGTGAACCTTACGCCTTTTTTACTCTCTGATCGAAGTTCTCGGCATTGAAAAATCTTTGTAAACTAAATCACACGTGTATCTGTTGACATTTAAGAGATATACAGTCAAGAAAATCAAGGGTAATGGTAATATATATGCGGATTTGACACCAAAAAAAAAACACAACAAATGGCGACAATTTAAGGAATGTGTTTAGTGACGGCATCAGATTCCTAATTGATGGAGAAAGGTCGGGTGGCAAGAAAAGTCGCTTCAAGGAGGTTATCAAGTATTTTCGCTCGACGATTCCATTCTTGGGTGGTTGGTTTGGTCCTTGTTCCTGTAACTCGAATCCTAGCCTGGTATATCCCATTTTAATTTTACACCATTGTGAACCTTACGCCTTTTTTACTCTTTGATCAAGGTTCTCGGCATTGAAAAATCTTCGTAAACTAAATCACATGTGTATAAGTTGACATTTAATAGATAAACAGTCAAGAAAATCAAGGGAAATGGTGATATATATGCGGATTAGACACCAAAAAAAAACCACTCAACAAAAGGCTACAATTTAAGAAATTTGTTTAGTAACGGCATCAGATTTCTAATTGTTGGAGAAAGGTCTGATGGCAAGAATAGTTGCTTCTAGGAGGTTGTCAAGTGTTTTTGCTCGACGATTCCATTCTTGGGTGGTTGGTTTGGCCCTTGTGCCTGTAACTCGAATCCTAGCCCGGTATATCCAATTCTAATTTTACACCATTGTGAACCTTACGCCATTGTGAACCTTACGCCTTTTTTACTCTCTGATCGAGTTTCTCGGCATTGAAAAATCTTCGTAAACAAAATCACACGTGTATATGTTGACATTTTAGAGATATACAGTCAAGAAAATCAAGGGTAATGGTGATATATATGCGGATTAGACACCAAAAAAAACACACACAACAAATGGCTACAATTTAAGGAATGTGTTTAGTGACGGCATCAGATTCCTAATTGATGGAGAAAGGTCTGGTGGCAAGAAAAGCTGCTTCTAGGAGGTTGTCAAGTGTTTTCGCTCGACGATTCCATTCTTGGGAGCTTGGTTTGGCCCTTGTTCCTGTAACTCGAATCCTAGCCCGGTATATCCCTTTTTAATTTTACACCATTGTGAACCTTACGCCTTTTTTAGTCTCTGATCGAGGTTCTCGGCATTGAAAAATCTACGTAAACTAAATTACACATGTATATGTTGACATCTAAGAGATATACAGTCAACAAAATCAAGGGAAATTGTGATATATATATATGCGGATTAGACACAAAAAAAAACACTCAACAAAGGGCTACAATTTAAGGAATGTTTTTAGTGACGACATCAGATTCCTAATTGATGGAGAAAGGTCTAGTGGCAAGAAAAGCTGCTTCATGGAGGTTGTCAAGTGTTTTTGCTCGACGATTCCATTATTGAGTGGTTGGTTTGGCCCTTGTGCCTGTAACTTGAATCCTAGCCCGGTATATCCAATTCTAATTTTACACCATTGTGAACCTTACGCCTTTTTTACACTCTGATCGAGGTTCTCGGCATTGAAAAATCTTCGTAAACAAAATCACACCTGTATATATTGACATTTAATAGATATACAGTCAAGAAAATCAAGGGCAATGGTGATATATATGCGGATTTGACACCAAAAAAAAAACACTCAACAAATGGCAACAATTTAAGGAATGTGTTTAGTGACGGCATCAAATTCCAAATTGATGGAGAAAAGTCTGGTAGCAAGAAAAGCCGCTTCTAGGAGGTTGTCAAGTGTTTTCGCTCGACGATTCCATTCTTGGGGGGTTGATTTGGCCCTTGTTCCTGTAACTCGAATACTAGGCCGGTATATCCCATTTTAATTTTACACCATTGTGAACCTTAAGCCTTTTTTACTCTCTGATCGAGGTTCTCGGCATTGAAAAATCTTCGTAAACAAAATCACACGTGTATATGTTGACATTTAATAGATATACAGTCAAGAAAATCAAGGGCAATGGTGGTATATATGCGGATTTGACACCAAAAAAAAACACTCAATAAATGGCTACAATTTAAGGAATGTGTTTAGTGACGGCATCAGATTCCTAATTGATGGTGAAAGGTCTGGTGGCAAGAAAAGCCGCTTCAAGGAGGTTATCAAGTATTTTCGCTCGACGATTCCATTCTTGGGTGGTTGGTTTGGTCCTTGTTCCTGTAACTCGAATCCTAGCCTGGTATATCCCATTTTAATTTTACACCATTGTGAACCTTACGCCTTTTTTACTCTCTGATCGAAGTTCTCGGCATTGAAAAATCTTTGTAAACTAAATCACAGGTGTATCTGTTGACATTTGAGAGATATACAGTCAAGAAAATCAAGGGTAATGGTAATATATATGCGGATTTGACACCAAAAAAAAACACAACAAATGGCGACAATTTAAGGAATGTGTTTAGTGACGGCATCAGATTCCTAATTGATGGAGAAAGGTCGGGTGGCAAGAAAAGTCGCTTCAAGGAGGTTATCAAGTATTTTCGCTCGACGATTCCATTCTTGGGTGGTTGGTTTGGTCCTTGTTCCTGTAACTCGAATCCTAGCCTGGTATATCCCATTTTAATTTTACACCATTGTGAACCTTACGCCTTTTTTACTCTTTGATCAAGGTTCTCGGCATTGAAAAATCTTCGTAAACTAAATCACATGTGTATAAGTTGACATTTAATAGATAAACAGTCAAGAAAATCAAGGGAAATGGTGATATATATGCGGATTAGACACCAAAAAAAACCACTCAACAAAAGGCTACAATTTAATAAATTTGTTTAGTAACGGCACCAGATTTCTAATTGATGGAGAAAGGTCTGATGGCAAGAATAGTTGCTTCTAGGAGGTTGTCAAGTGTTTTTGCTCGACGATTCCATTCTTGGGTGGTTGGTTTGGCCCTTGTGCCTGTAACTCGAATCCTAGCCCGGTATATCCAATTCTAATTTTACACCATTGTGAACCTTACGCCATTGTGAACCTTACGCCTTTTTTACTCTCTGATCGAGTTTCTCGGCATTGAAAAATCTTCGTAAACAAAATCACACGTGTATATGTTGACATTTTAGAGATATACAGTCAAGAAAATCAAGGGTAATGGTGATATATATGCGGATTAGACACCAAAAAAAACACACACAACAAATGGCTATAATTTAAGGAATGTGTTTAGTGACGGCATCAGATTCCTAATTGATGGAGAAAGGTCTGGTGGCAAGAAAAGCTGCTTCTAGGAGGTTGTCAAGTGTTTTCGCTCGACGATTCCATTCTTGGGAGCTTGGTTTGGCCCTTGTTCCTGTAACTCGAATCCTAGCCCGGTATATCCCTTTTTAATTTTACACCATTGTGAACCTTACGCCTTTTTTAGTCTCTGATCGAGGTTCTCGGCATTGAAAAATCTACGTAAACTAAATTACACATGTATATGTTGACATCTAAGAGATATACAGTCAACAAAATCAAGGGAAATTGTGATATATATATATGCGGATTAGACACAAAAAAAAACACTCAACAAAGGGCTACAATTTAAGGAATGTTTTTAGTGACGACATCAGATTCCTAATTGATGGAGAAAGGTCTGGTGGCAAGAAAAGCTGCTTCATGGAGGTTGTCAAGTGTTTTTGCTCGACGATTCCATTATTGAGTGGTTGGTTTGGCCCTTGTGCCTGTAACTTGAATCCTAGCCCGGTATATCCAATTCTAATTTTACACCATTGTGAACCTTACGCCTTTTTTACACTCTGATCGAGGTTCTCGGCATTGAAAAATCTTCGTAAACAAAATCACACCTGTATATATTGACATTTAATAGATATACAGTCAAGAAAATCAAGGGCAATGGTGATATATATGCGGATTTGACACCAAAAAAAAACACTCAACAAATGGCAACAATTTAAGGAATGTGTTTAGTGACGGCATCAAATTCCAAATTGATGGAGAAAAGTCTGGTAGCAAGAAAAGCCGCTTCTAGGAGGTTGTCAAGTGTTTTCGCTCGACGATTCCATTCTTGGGGGGTTGATTTGGCCCTTGTTCCTGTAACTCGAATACTAGGCCGGTATATCCCATTTTAATTTTACACCATTGTGAACCTTAAGCCTTTTTTACTCTCTGATCGAGGTTCTCGGCATTGAAAAATCTTCGTAAACAAAATCACACGTGTATATGTTGACATTTAATAGATATACAGTCAAGAAAATCAAGGGCAATGGTGGTATATATGCGGATTTGACACCAAAAAAAAACACTCAATAAATGGCTACAATTTAAGGAATGTGTTTAGTGGCGGCATCAGATTCCTAATTGATGGAGAAAGGTCTGGTGGCAAGAATAGCTGCTTCTAGGAGGTTGTCAAGTGTTTTCGCTCGAGGATTCCATTCTTGGGTGGTTGGTTTGGCCCTTGTTCCTGTAACTCAAATCCAAGCCCGGTATATCCCATTTTAATTTTACAGCATTGTGAACCTTACACCTTTTTTACTCTCTGATCGAAGTTCTCGGCATTGAAAAATCTTTGTAAACTAAATCACACGTGTATTTGTTGACATTTAAGAGATATACAGTCAAGAAAATCAAGGGTAATGGTAATATATATGCGGATTTGACACCAAAAAAAAAACACAACAAATGGCGACAATTTAAGGAATGTGTTTAGTGACGGCATCAGATTCCTAATTGGTGGAGAAAGGTCTGGTGGCAAGAAAAGCCGCTTCAAGGAGGCTATCAAGTATTTTCGCTCGACGATTCCATTCTTGGGTGGTTGGTTTGGTCCTTGTTCCTGTAACTCGAATCCTAGCCTGGTATATCCCATTTTAATTTTACACCATTGTGAACCTTACGCCTTTTTTACTCTCAGATCGAAGTTCTCGGCATTGAAAAATCTTTGTAAACTAAATCACACGTGTATCTGTTGACATTTAAGAGATATACAGTCAAGAAAATCAAGGGTAATGGTAATATATATGCGGATTTGACACCAAAAAAAAACACAACAAATGGCGACAATTTAAGGAATGTGTTTAGTGACGGCATCAGATTCCTAATTGATGGAGAAAGGTCGGGTGGCAAGAAAAGTCGCTTCAAGGAGGTTATCAAGTATTTTCGCTCGACGATTCCATTCTTGGGTGGTTGGTTTGGTCCTTGTTCCTGTAACTCGAATCCTAGCCTGGTATATCCCATTTTAATTTTACACCATTGTGAACCTTACGCCTTTTTTACTCTTTGATCAAGGTTCTCGGCATTGAAAAATCTTCGTAAACTAAATCACATGTGTATAAGTTGACATTTAATAGATAAACAGTCAAGAAAATCAAGGGAAATGGTGATATATATGCGGATTAGACACCAAAAAAAACCACTCAACAAAAGGCTACAATTTAAGAAATTTGTTTAGTAACGGCATCAGATTTCTAATTGATGGAGAAAGGTCTGATGGCAAGAATAGTTGCTTCTAGGAGGTTGTCAAGTGTTTTTGCTCGACGATTCCATTCTTGGGTGGTTGGTTTGGCCCTTGTGCCTGTAACTCGAATCCTAGCCCGGTATATCCAATTCTAATTTTACACCATTGTGAACCTTACGCCTTTTTTACTCTTTGATCGAGGTTCTCGGCATTGAAAAATCTTCGTAAACAAAATCACACGTGTTTATGTTGACATTTAAGAGATATATAGTCAAGAAAATCAAGGGTAATGGTGATATATATGCGGATTAGACACCAAAAAAAACACACACAACAAATGACTACAATTTAAGGAATGTGTTTAGTGACGGCATCGGATTGCTAATTGATGGAGAAAGGTCTGGTGGCAAGAAAAGCTGCTTCTAGGAGGTTGTCAAGTGTTTTCGCTCGACGATTCCATTCTTGGGAGCTTGGTTTGGCCCTTGTTCCTGTAACTCGAATCCTACCCCGGTATATCCCTTTTTAATTTTACACCATTGTGAACCTTACGCCTTTTTTACTCTCTGATCGAGGTTCTCGGCATTGAAAAATCTACGTAAACTAAATTACACATGTATATGTTGACATTTAAGAGATATACAGTCAACAAAATCAAGGGAAATTGTGATATATATATATGCGGATTAGACACAAAAAAACACTCAACAAAGGGGTAAAATTTAAGGAATGTTTTTAGTGACGACATCAGATTCCTAATTGATGGAGAAAGGTCTGGTGGCAAGAAAAGCTGCTTCAAGGAGCTTGTCAAGTGTTTTTGCTCGACGATTCCATTATTGAGTGGTTGGTTTGGCCCTTGTGCCTGTAACATGAATCCTAGCCCGGTATATACAATTCTAATTTTACACCATTGTGAACCTTACGTCTTTTTTACACTCTGATCGAGGTTCTCGGCATTGAAAAATCTTCGTAAACAAAATCACACCTGTATATATTGACATTTAATAGATATACAGTCAAGAAAATCAAGGGCAATGGTGATATATATGCGGATTTGACACCAAAAAAAAACACTCAACAAATGGCAACAATTTAAGGAATGTGTTTAGTGACGGCATCAAATTCCTAATTGATGGAGAAAAGTCTGGTAGCAAGAAAAGTCGCTTCAAGGAGGTTGTCAAGTGTTTTCGCTCGACGATTCCATTCTTGGGGGGTTGGTTTGGCCCTTGTTCCTGTAACTCGAATCCTATGCCGGTATATCCCATTTTAATTTTACACCATTGTGAACCTTAAGCCTTTTTTACTCTCTGATCGAGGTTCTCGGCATTGAAAAATCTTCGTAAACAAAATCACACGTGTATATGTTGACATTTAATAGATATACAGTCAAGAAAATCAAGGGCAATGGTGGTATATATGCGGATTTGACACCAAAAAAAAACACTCTATAAATGGCTACAATTTAAGGAATGTGTTTAGTGACGGCATCAGATTCCTAATTGATGGAGAAAGGTCTGGTGGCAAGAATAGCTGCTTCTAGCAGGTTGTCAAGTGTTTTCGCTCGAGGATTCCATTCTTGGGTGGTTGGTTTGGCCCTTGTTCCTGTAACTCAAATCCAAGCCCGGTATATCCCATTTTAATTTTACAGCATTGTGAACCTTACGCCTTTTTTACTCTCTGATCGAAGTTCTCGGCATTGAAAAATCTTTGTAAACTAAATCACACGTGTATCTGTTGACATTTAAGAGATATACAGTCAAGAAAATCAAGGGTAATGGTAATATATATGCGGATTTGACACCAAAAAAAAACACAACAAATGGCGACAATTTAAGGAATGTGTTTAGTGACGGCATCAGATTCCTAATTGATGGAGAAATGTCGGGTGGCAAGAAAAGTCGCTTCAAGGAGGTTATCAAGTATTTTCGCTCGACGATTCCATTCTTGGGTGGTTGGTTTGGTCCTTGTTCCTGTAACTCGAATCCTAGCCTGGTATATCCCATTTTAATTTTACACCATTGTGAACCTTACGCCTTTTTTACTCTTTGATCAAGGTTCTCGGCATTGAAAAATCTTCGTAAACTAAATCAAATGTGTATAAGTTGACATTTAATAGATAAACAGTCAAGAAAATCAAGGGAAATGGTGATATATATGCGGATTAGACACCAAAAAAAACCACTCAACAAAAGGCTACAATTTAAGAAATTTGTTTAGTAACGGCATCAGATTTCTAATTGATGGAGAAAGGTCTGATGGCAAGAATAGTTGCTTCTAGGAGGTTGTCAAGTGTTTTTGCTCGACGATTCCATTCTTGGGTGGTTGGTTTGGCCCTTGTGCCTGTAACTCGAATCCTAGCCCGGTATATCCAATTCTAATTTTACACCATTGTGAACCTTACGTCTTTTTTACTTTCTGATCGAGGTTCTCGGCATTGAAAAATCTTCGTAAACAAAATCACACGTGTATATGTTGACATTTAAGAGATATACAGTCAAGAAAATCAAGGGTAATGGTGATATATATGCGGATTAGACACCAAAAAAAACACACACAACAAATGGCTACAATTTAAGGAATGTGTTTAGTGACGGCATCGGATTCCTAATTGATGGAGAAAGGTCTGGTGGCAAGAAAAGCTGCTTCTAGGAGGTTGTCAAGTGTTTTCGCTCGACGATTCCATTCTTGGGAGCTTGGTTTGGCCCTTGTTCCTGTAACTCGAATCCTAGCCCTGTATATCCCTTTTTAATTTTACACCATTGTGAACCTTACGCCTTTTTTACTCTCTGATCGAGGTTCTCGGCATTGAAAAATCTACGTAAACTAAATTACACATGTATATGTTGACATTTAAGAGATATACAGTCAACAAAATCAAGGGAAATTGTGATATATATATATGCGGATTAGACACAAAAAAAAACACTCAACAAAGGGGTACAATTTAAGGAATGTTTTTAGTGACGACATCAGATTCCTAATTGATGGAGAAAGGTCTGGTGGCAAGAAAAGCTGCTTCAAGGAGGTTGTCAAGTGTTTTTGCTCGACGATTCCATTATTGAGTGGTTGGTTTGGCCCTTGTGCCTGTAACTTGAATCCTAGCCCGGTATATCCAATTCTAATTTTACACCATTGTGAACCTTACGTCTTTTTTACACTCTGATCGAGGTTCTCGGCATTGAAAAATCTTCGTAAACAAAATCACACCTGTATATATTGACATTTAATAGATATACAGTCAAGAAAATCAAGGGCAATGGTGATATATATGCGGATTTGACACCAAAAAAAAACACTCAACAAATGGCAACAATTTAAGGAATGTGTTTAGTGACGGCATCAAATTCCTAATTGATGAAGAAAAGTCTGGTAGCAAGAAAAGCCGCTTCTAGGAGGTTGTCAAGTGTTTTCGCTCGACGATTCCATTCTTGGGGGGTCGGTTTGGCCCTTGTTCCTGTAACTCGAATCCTAGGCCGGTATATCCCATTTTAATTTTACACCATTTTGAACCTTAAGCCTTTTTTACTCTCTGATCGAGGTTCTCGGCATTGAAAAATCTTCGTAAACAAAATCACACGTGTATATATTGACATTTAATAGATATACAGTCAAGAAAATCAAGGGAAATGGTGATATATATGCGGATTTGACACCAAAAAAAAACACTCAATAAATGGCTACAATTTAAGGAATGTGTTTAGTGACGGCATCAGATTCTTAATTGATGGAGAAAGGTCTGGTGGCAAGAATAGCTGCTTCTAGGAGGTTGTCAAGTGTTTTCGCTCGAGGATTCCATTCTTGGGTGGTTGGTTTGGCCCTTGTTCCTGTAACTCAAATCCAAGCCCGGTATATCCCATTTTAATTTTACAGCATTGTGAACCTTACGCCTTTTTTACTCTCTGATCGAAGTTCTCGGCATTGAAAAATCTTTGTAAACTAAATCACACGTGTATCTGTTGACATTTAAGAGATATACAGTCAAGAAAATCAAGGGTAATGGGAATATATATGCGGATTTGACACCAAAAAAAAACACAACAAATGGCGACAATTTAAGGAATGTGTTTAGTGACGGCATCAGATTCCTAATTGATGGAGAAATGTCTGGTGGCAAGAAAAGCCGCTTCAAGGAGGTTGTCAAGTATTTTCGCTCGACGATTCCATTCTTGGGTGGTTGGTTTGGTCCTTGTTCCTGTAACTCGAATCCTAGCCTGGTATATCCCATTTTAATTTTACACCATTGTGAACCTTACGCCTTTTTTACTCTTTGATCAAGGTTCTCGGCATTGAAAAATCTTCGTAAACTAAATCACATGTGTATAAGTTGACATTTAATAGATAAACAGTCAAGAATATCAAGGGAAATGGTGATATATATGCGGATTAGACACAAAAAAAAAACCACTCAACAAAAGGCTACAATTTAAGAAATTTGTTTAGTAACGGCATCAGATTTCTAATTGTTGGAGAAATGTCTGGTGGCAAGAATAGTTGCTTCTAGGAGGTTGTCAAATGTTTTCGCTCGAGGATTTCATTCTTGGGTGGTTGGTTTGGCCCTTGTTCTTGTAACTCGAATCCTTGCCCGGTATATCCCATTTTAATTTTACACCATTGTGAACTTTACGCCTTTTTTAATCTCTGATCGAGGTTCTCGGCATTGAAAAATCTTCGTATGCTAAATCACACGTGTATATGTTGACATTTAAGAAATATACAGTCAAGAAAATCAAGGGCAATGGTGATATATATGCGGATTAGACACAAAAAAAACACTCAACAAATGGCTACACTTTAAGGAATGTGTTTAGTAACGGCATCAGATTCCTAATTGATGGAGAAAGGTCTGGTGGCAAGAATAGTTTCTTCTAGGAGGTTTTAATGTGTTTTCGCTTGAGGATTCCATTCTTGGGTGGTTGGTTTGTCCCTTGTTCTTGTAACTCGAATTCTAGCCCGGTATATCCCATTTTAATTTTACACCATTGTGAACTTTACGCCTTTTTTACTATCTGATCGAGGTTCTCGGCATTGAAAAATCTTCGTATACTAAATAACACGTGTATATGTTGACATTTAAGAGATATACAGTCAAGAAAATCAAGGGCAATGGTGATATATATGCGGATAAGACACAAAAAAAACACTCAACAAATGGCTACAATTTAAGGAATGTGTTTAGTGACGGCATCAGATTCCTAATTGATGGAGAAAGGTCTGGTGGCAAGAAAAGCTGCTTCTAGGAGGTTGTCAAGTGTTTTCGCTCGACAATTCCATTCTTGGGTGGTTGGTTTGGCCCTTTTTCCTGTTACTCGAATCCTAGCCCGGTGTATCCCATTTTAATTTTACACCATTGTGAACCTTACACCTTTTTTACCTTCTGATCGAGGTTCTCGGCATTGAAAAATCTTCGTAAACTAAATCACACATGTATCTGTTGACATTTAAGAGATATACAGTCAAGAAAATCAAGGGCAATGGTAATATATATGCGGATTTGACACAAAAAAAAACAGAACAAATGGCGACAATTTAAGGAATGTGTTTAGTGAGGGCATCAGATTCCTAATTGATGGAGAAAGGTCTGGTGGCAAGAATAGCCGCTTCAAGGAGGTTGTCAAGTATTTTCGCTCGACGATTCCATTCTTGGGTCGTTGGTTTGGTCCATGTTCTTGTAACTCGAATCCTAGCCTGGTATATCCCATTTAAATTTTACACTATTGTGAACCTTACGCATTTTTTACTCTTTGATCGAGGTTCTCGGCATTGAAAAATCTTCGTAAACTAAATCACATGTGTATAAGTTGACATTTAATAGATAAACAGTGAAGAAAATCAAGGGAAATGGTGATATATATGCGGATTAGACACCAAAAAAAACCACTCAACAAAAGGCTACAATTTAAGAAATGTGTTTAGTAACAGCATCAGATTTCTAATTGATGGAGAAATGTCTGGTGGCAAGAATAGTTGCTTCTAGGAGGTTGTCAAGTGTTTTTTTCTCGAGGATTCTATTCTTGGGTGGTTGGTTTGGCCCTTGTTCTTGTAATTCGAATCCTAGCCCGGTATATCCCATTTTAATTTTACACCATTGTGAACTTTACGCCTTTTTTACTCTCTGATCGAGGTTCTCGGCATTGAAAAATCTTCGTATACTAAATCACACGTGTATATGTTGACATTTAAGAGATATACAGTCAAGAAAATCAAGGGCAATGGTGATATGTATGGGGATTGGACACAAAAAAAAAACACCCAACAAATGGCTACAATTTAAGGAATGTGTTCAGTGACGGCATCAGATTCCTAATTGATGGAGAAAGCTCTGGTGGCAAGAAAAGCTGCTTCTAGGAGGTTGTCAAGTGTTTTTGCTCGACGATTCCATTCTTGGGTGGTTGGTTTGGCCCTTGTGCCGGTAACTCGAATCCTACCCCGGTATATCCAATTCTAATTTTACACCATTGTGAACCTTACGCCTTTTTTTACACTCTGATCGAGGTTCTGGGCATTGAAAAATCTTCGTAAACAAAATCAAACGTGTATATGTTGACATTTAAGAAATATACAGTCAAGAAAATCAAGGGCAATGGTGATATATATGAGGATTAGACACCAAAAAAAACACTCAACAAATGGCTACAATTTAAGGATTGTGTTTAGTGACGGCATCGGATTCCTAATTGATGGAGAAAGGTCTGGTGGCAAGAAAAGCTGCTTCTAGGAGGTTGTCAAGTGTTTTCGCTCGACGATTCCATTCTTGGGAGGTTGGTTTGGCCCTTGTTCCGGTAACTCGAATCCTAGCCCGGTATATCCCTTTTTAATTTTACACCATTGTGAACCTTACGCCTTTTTTACTCTCTTATCGAGGTTCTCGGCATTGAAAAATCTACGTAAACTAAATTACACATGTATATGTTGACATTTAAGAGATATACAGTCAACAAAATCAAGGGAAATGGTGATATATATATGCGGATTAGACACCAAAAAAAAAACACTCAACAAAGGGCTACAATTGAAGGAATGTTTTTAGTGACGACATCAGATTCCTAATTGATGGGGAAAGGTCTGGTGGCAAGAAAAGCTGCTTCAAGGAGGTTTTCAAGTGTTTTTGCTCGACAATTCCATTCTTGAGGGGTTGGTTTTGTAGGATCGATCAACTGATCTGAATGAGTCGTTCAGAGAGGTTCTGATCTATTTCAGGTGCGGAAAACAAGAAATAGACTTAGTAACAGCTTGATCTTCACTAAATTCACTGATTGTATTGAATAAACGTTGTTTACAATCGATCTTCACACCGGCAGCACTTCGGTATGGTATACAAGGACTCAATACTGATTTCGCTCATAAGTGACCTATATATAGTAGTCTGATTCCGCCCGTAATGACATCAGATGATTTGGAGCGAAAACAACACTTAGTGATTCCGCCCGAAATCACTTAAATAATATTCGGAGCGAAATCAAATCTAGGAACGAAATCAGACTTTTCAACATTCTATTTGAAACATGCAAACTACTTTGTCTTATTTCACGTGTATATGTTGTAGTCATGATGCAAGCATTATGTCACTTGGATGATGTCATCATCAAGAATAATGACATCATTCTTGTTCCAAACCGCAACGAACCGAAGACTCGATATAAGACGAAGACGACAGATGTGTGCACCAACAGACTCCCCCTCAGATGTTGACGAGTCTTCATTGTCGAGTCTTCAACGTCTTTAGACTTTATCAGTCTGAACGCTTTCTGAAATGTTTCCCAATGTAAGCATCCTTAACCTTTATCTCCTTCTCCTCTTCAGCTTCAACAGACTCCCCACGAACAATCTATACTCAGATGTCTTCAGACTCCCCCTTTCGATATCCTGGGATCGCAGTCTGGCATGTTGAAATCATATAGATCTCAAGTATCGGAACCTGTCTCTCTATCATCAGATTCAAAATCGAAACCTGGCTACACCTGCGCATTCTTAACCCAGAAGTAAATTTCACAAATTTAACATTTCAACAAATTTACTATCTTCTAACCACTCGAACACACAATCTCAAAATGATTTAATCATTAGTAATATCTGATGAACCACTTAAATGAATATCAATTTTCATTTCAAACATCTTCAAACAAACTTTCTTTCTCAAACCTGTTCGTCATGTTCAGCACTTTGAATTTTGAAAATTAGCTTCTCCAACATCAGTTGTCGAAAATCTTTTTGAATTTTTCAAAATTTATGCTAAAACACACTGAAAATCTTTTTGGAATTTTTGAATATAAAGAAATGTAATGCAGTAAAGAAATATTTACAGACACTATTTTTGTGAGTTTGTGTAAGTGGATCATATCAGTTTATGACAAGTCACCAACACCGTTAAGCTTCATTCCATTTTAAGTTCTAAACAATTCACCTAGATTGTCAGCATATTGGTCCACTTAAATTCTCACACAAAGTTCAACTGTTCCGAGATACGATATTAATGTCTTAGGAACTTAAACTTATTCGTGTGTCCCACTACTTGAATATACTCCCGTATCCAGATCCCAATATTCAGTCTTACAGGTGAGTATACCACAGATGATATCTGTAAGGGAATAAATTATAGTACGAAACCGTGAGAGCTCAGGTCAGAACTTCCGTTCAGCAGAGAGATGACGGTTCGACTTGTGGTGTGTCCCCTTTAGAGGATCTTTTGATTACAATAGCAATGACTATCAATTTTATTGTTTCATCAATTTGCTGAGGGTGGCGCTATATTTCAAGCATGCAGAAAGTATTATTCGAGGACTAGGTCAGAACTTCCATTCAGCAGAAGTCCCGGAATAATACCCCAGATATCACTGAGTATAAAGACCTAGTATCTCAGAAAGAGGGACCTTTCAAACAAGATTTCGGGGGTTACCCATATATCCAAGAAGTTGTTCCCCACGATATAAGCAAGTTTGAATTTAGGTTTATATCTCGTCACAATCTACTAAATGTGTAAAAACCTACTGGCATATCCGCAGTGAGATTATTTATCACAATTTAACTTTACATTTCTTTAGCATGTTGTGATAGTCTACTGATGTACTATCATTTCCTCTATTTCACAACAAAACTCATTTTTGATTTTATCATGTTTTTGAATTTTTCAAATTTTCTAATGTTTTTGGATTTTCTAAAAAAACTTACTCCCCCTAAAATGCAAACACATTTCAAGAAATTTGAAAACAAACTGTACAAGAAAAATTGACAACCGATATCAAATCGCCTCAATTCGCCATCCACTTGGCATAAACAATCAGAACTCCCCCTTACACAAAACTATTTTCTCATTATGATTTCAAAACACTTAAGTTTGTTTTAATCAAAATGATTTTTTCGGAAAATAAGTTTTGTTAAATTTATCACTTGTAAAGTTAGGGGTTTGGTTCATCACATTTTCTTCAATTATTTTTAGAAAATCATATACAACTTAATGTCCCTGATTTACCATTTGGAAGTGAAACTTTCAATCAACCACTTGTAGGAATACCTCATCTACACAAAACCATTTTACCAATAAAAAATGCCGATTCCTGCTTCACACTTACCAACCTGGAAGCTCCGGCAATTCACACTTATCCTGTAAAATTTAACTTTTATAAGAATCAATCACATTATCAATTACTAAGAAAGATGCCGATTCCTGATCCGCGATTACAAACTTGGGATCTCCGGCATAGTCAGATGTTCAAGGAAAAAGAATTTCAACCCAAGTCTGACCAACCTTGGGTGTTTTTAGCTCTTTTAGCTCTTGTTCAGTAGGGTTAAAAGTTGCTTTCTTTGTTGCGTAAAAATCTTTAATCCCTTTTACTTTCCCATCAAGCATTTTCCCAAAAAATTTCTTAACATTCCCATTGAATGTTTTCTCGGCATCAAACTCTGTTTTATCAAAATAAAATTGATCTGAGATTTCAACTTTACCAACTTTCTGTTTGACCTTCTCAAACTTCAATGATGGAAATTCATCATCATTCACTGAAGATACAAAATTTACCTCTTTTACCTCACCTTGTGGCTCTTCTGGCTTTGTGGAACCAGATTCATCGCCAATTTTTACATCACCTTTCTTAACAACCCACATTTGGTTATCCTTGGCTTTCCTTTTGTAAAAAATTTTCTTCGAACACTCACCAACTTCATAAATCGAATTTTCAAAAATTTTGAAGTTTTCAGTTGGTGGTTCAACATCGACAACCTTCTCTTTGACTTTTTCAGAAACTCCCTGTTTTGTCTTGATATTCTTCGGACAATTCCATGCAATGTGACCAGCTTCATTGCATTTGAAACAGGTTCGAGTCTCTTTTGGATGAAACACTCTAGTTCCATTCCTTTTCTTCTCAGCAAGAAACTCCTGGTTTGATTGTCTCCAGAAAGGTTTCTTCTGTTATTCTTCTGCACTTCCTCCTGAAACAAATTATGTTTTTGTTTTAGAATTTTTCTCATTTTTATAATTTTCTATAATCCTTTCTTTTTGTAGCTGCTATTATGGTTTGGTTTCTTTTGAAAACCAGAACCAGAATTGTAACCTTTTTTCTTGTTTAATCGTTGTTGTACTCTTGAAGTGTAGTTTTTTAGGTTTTCCAGTAAGATTTAAATCTTTTATTTCAGAAATCTTAATTTCTGTCATTTTGAAAACCTTTTTGATCATTTCAAATCTAACACTTCTTATTGGAAACTCTTTGTCAGAATATAATTTGTCAGAATCATTTAAAGTGTATGCTACTTCAAATGTTTCATCATCCAAATTAGATTTTGATAGCAAAAACTCTTTACTGTATGCCCGTTTGACCGACGACTTTAGACTGTTGACCGACGAACTTGAACCTCTAGACCCAGACTTTGACTCAGACTCCTCATCTGTATCCAACACCTGATCGACCACCTTTTTTATTAACTCGGACTCATGATCAGTGTCAGACAATGTAAAAACCACGTCAATGTTTTCTGGTAATTCATCAGTTGTATCGGTTTTTAACTTTATATTGACTTCTTTTTCGACTTGCTCCTCATTTGGTTTTCTGGGAGAATAACCTTCCCAGATCGGAGGCGGACACTTGTTATAAGTAACACTCGGTTTCTTACCAGTATCCTTCATCCTTGGCTTGCCATCTTTGAATGCTTCAAAACCTGCAACAGTCGGATAAATTCGATCAATAAGATAATCAGAACTAGAATAACTCTGCAATAATCTTCTGATTCTCTCATTCTCAATCTTCTCCTTCTCTAACTCTTGCTTCCACTTTGCACTTTCTTCGATGTAAAAGTTAATAGCTTTCTGCTTCGTCATCAATGTTGCATTCATCATCGTCAAAGCATTTTCTCTTTCAGAGTTTGTCTTTTGAAGACCAGTTACTGTTCTGTTCAATACATCGTATGATTCTTTCACGTAGTTAAGATTGAATAGTAATTGTTCCTTCAACTTCTCAAACTCTGCCATTTTCTCATCTTTTGCTGCAAATTCTTTGCAAGTCTCCAAACACTTCAAGCACGGCTTGATAACTTCAACAATCTTTTCAACTTCAATAATTTTCTCAACTTCAACCACTTTCTTATCTTTAGTCACCTTTTCTGGTTCAGCAATCTTCTCAGCAACACTTTCAGTCTTCATTTCCTTTTGTTCTTTTGCAGCTTGTTTTTCTTTCAGCTTCTCCATGCGATCTGCAAAATAGAAATGAAAACTTTCAGGAGATAGATGAGATTTAGCAATGTTAATATGTTTTTCTTCCTCATCATCACTGCTGCTGTCATCATTTGGTGACTGATCAAACTGTACAGATTTTTCAGAATTATCATCCGATAAACCAGAATCAGATGGTGTTTGATAAAAAACAATCTCTTTTTCTGATCAAAAACAGACTTTACAGTTTCACCAATAGATTTCATCCATGTAGTAAACATATCACGTTCTTTCACTATTTTTGCAATGAAAGCTTTAAAATCTCCTTTTTCGTCTACAAACATATCCCAGCTGAAGCCTTCAGGTAGCCTCTCATCATCTTGATTGACTATGCATGCTTTGCTATCTGGAGATATATAATTGTTCCAGTTAAAATCCACCACGCATGCTCTTTTTGAATCCTCGATTCTTCTACCATGAGCCACCTGTGGTTCTTGTTGTTGACCAACTTGCTGGTAAATGGCTTTCTGGTAGTAATCGTCTTTTCCAAACGGATTCTGAGCTCCACTAGCTTCCCTGTTCTTGCATTCCCGTTTGAAATGTCCTTTCTCCCTACATCGAAAACAAGTAACTTTAGATTTATCAAAACCTAAAGTAGAAACGTGTGCATCAAGAAAGTCATTTCTCCCGGTAATCAGCTTGAACATTTCAGCACGTCTAAGAACGCTAGCTAAACACCATTTGATGTCCATTAACTCCATTTCTTCGGCGTCTATCTGATCGTAATCCTCCTTTGTAAGCATAGGATTTCCGATCCGTCCAGCCACTAAACCCTCATAAGAAAGCAATACAGAACCAAGCAGAGCCATGTGATCTTTAGCGGTTTCCTCAGAAAAACTTTGACCTTCAGGAAGATTCAAAGTGATATTGCACTGGATCACATAACCATTTCCTGTCTTTGTGCTCTGAGAATGGAAACTTGATGTAGTCTCTTTCGGATTGACACTCGGAAATGAAGAAAATCCACTACTGCTTTTGGAACTTTGATCAACCTTTTCTGTTGAATCCCCCGCACTGAACGCAGTTTGAATTTTTGGGCTTCTTTCTGCTTCCTGAACACTACCTTTGTAGTACATTTTCACATCCTGTTGACCACTTGGACTGTTCATCCTTGCGATCATCTGCTGTTCTAGATCTTGACTTTGGATTTTCTCAATAAACTGTGAAATCGTCAATCCATCATAAACACCCGTATTCTTTAGAATCATCAAGTAAGTTCCCCACTCTTTCTGTGGTAAAGCGTCCGCTAACTTGTCTACCCACTCATCAGGATCTTTGGTTATACCAATCATCGACATAGATCGCACTAAATGGCAGTAACGTTCAATCAGCTTCTTCGTGTCTTCTCCCGGTAAACTACTGAACAGATCAAACTCTTTCTTGAGCAACGCCTTTTTGCTTTTAATCATGTTCTCACTACCCTCAAACTTAACACGTAGAGCATCCCAGATTGACTTTTAAGTTTTATCATGCTGAAGCAGAATGAAAATGTCTTCTTTGATTACCTGCTGTAATAGACTAATCATCATCTTTTCAGCACGATACATATCTCATTCTTGATCACTAAACTCAGAAATTGTTTTCACAACTTGCAAATCAGTACGAGGCCAAACATATTTCTTTAGAATACACTCCCATGACCTAAGATGATTTGCCTGAACCCAGTTTTCGAATCTTTCTTTCCACCCGTAGTACTCTTCAATACTCATCAGTTTCGGGGGCTTTTGTAACGTTCCATTCTCGTTTTCCAAATTCATATTCTGAGCAATTGAAGCCGGAGTAGTCGGAGTCGCAAAGGCGTTGTAGAAATCGTTATCCATGATTTGGAATCGAAGAATTTCTCAAACAAGCTTTCACACGAACTGATTCACCTAGTCAAATCACCTGAATCACATGCACAACTTTGTTCAATGTAATATTATTAGACCTCAAAACTCTTGAACAACACAATCAGCACATGGACGGCATATATTGAATCTTGGGCCGAAAAACTTCACATGCAAAGTCTAATGAGCTGACACCTCTTAATACACTAAACCGACAACTCTTTTAATACATCTCTTTTAACTGTTCAATACAAACTGATTGGGCCTTCAAATCCACTAAACCGACAACTCATTTTTCAAAACTCTTTTGATTGGGCCGCAACTATTTTGAACACATATGAATTAAATGAGTCTGACAACTCTTTCAATTGATTGGGCCGAACAATATTGTTTGGTGTGCACCATTTAAATGAATTTTTTTAATTAATTCACGTGACCGACAATATCAATTCTCAATTCAATATCAACTTTGCTTTAAATGAAAGCACATGGGTCTGATTAAACTTGTCAGCTTGTGAAATCAGACTTTGAAACTTGGAGCGGAATCAAAAAATTTTATGTAGCGAAATCAGGAACAATCAGGAGCGAAATCAGAAATTTGTATCTCTGGAGCGAAATTAGAAAGTTCAACAGGAGCGAAATCAGATGTTTTGGTTGTCAGGAGCGGAATCAACACGAAATTTGGAGCGGAATCAGATTTCTCGAGCGAAATTAGAAATATCCATTACGAGCGAAATCAGCTCGGAGTCCAGTTTGGTCCATTTTTAGTGCGATTTTAGCTATGAAACTTTCTAGGGTTTATCTAAGTCCAAATATCTATGATCTGTGAAATTTTGAACCAGTTTAGACCGTTAAATCTCGTTCTGATGAAGAAAGAAGGTGTAGAAGCAAGAAATTTCGATCAAATACTGCTGTAAACTGCAAAACTCCTCCAACTGGCTCTGATACCAATTGTAGGATCGATCGACTGATCTGAATGAGTCATTCAGAGAGGTTCTGATCTATTTCAGGTGCAGAAAACAAGAAATAGACTTAGTAACAGCTTGATCTTCACTAAATTCACTGATTGTATTGAATAAACGTTGTTTACAATCGATATTCACACCGGCAGCACTTCGGTATGGTATACAAGGACTCAATACTGATTTCGCTCATAAGTGACCTATATATAGTAGTCTGATTCCGCCCGTAATGACATCAGATGATTTGGAGCGAAAACAACACTTAGTGATTCCGCACGAAATCACTTAAATGATATTAGGAGTGAAATCAAATCTAGGAACGAAATCAGACTTTTCAACATTCTATTTCAAACATGCAAACTACTTTGTCTTATTTCACGTGCATATGTTCTAGTCATGATGCAAGCATTATGTCACTTGGATGATGTCATCATCAAGAATAATGACATCATTCTTGTTCCAAACCGCAACGAACCGAAGACTCGATATAAGACGAAGACGACAAATGTGTGCACCACCAGGTTTGGCCCTTGTGCCTGTAACTCGAATCCTAGCCCGGTATATCAAATTATAATTTTACACCATTGTGAACCTTACGCCTTTTTTACACTCTGATCGAGGTTCTCGGCATTGAAATATCTTCGTAAACAAAATCACACGTGTATATGTTGACATTTAAGAGATATACAGTCAAGAAAATAAAGGGCAATGGTGATATATATGCGGATTAGACACAAAAAAAAACACTCAACAAATGGCTACAATTTAAGGAATGTGTTTAGTGACGACATCAGATTCCTAATTGATGGAGAAAGGTCTTGTGGCAAGAAAAGCCGCTTCTAGGAGGTTGTCAAGTGTTTTCGCTCGACGATTCCATTCTTGGGTGGTTGGTTTGGCCCTTGTTCCTGTAACTCGAATCCTAGGCCGGTATATCTCATTTTAATTTTACACCATTGTGAACCTTACGCCTTTTTTACTCTCTGATCGAGGTTCTCGGCATTGAAAAATCTTTGTAAACTAAATCACACGTGTATATGTTGACATTTAAGAGATATACAGTCAACAAAATCAAGTGCAATGATGATATATATGCGGATTAGACACCCAAAAAAACACTCAACAAATGCCTACAATTTAAGGAATGTGTTTAGTGATGGCATCAGATTCCTAATTGATGGAGAATGGTCTGGTGGAAAGAAAAGATGCTTCTAGGAGGTTGTCAAGTATTTTTGCTCGACGATTCCATTCTTGGGTGGTTGGTTTGGCGCTTGTGCCTGTAACTCGAATCCTAGCCCGGTATATCCAATTCTAATTTTACACCATTGTGAACCTTACTCCTTTTTTACTCTCTGATCGAGGTTCTCGGCATTGAAAAATCTTTGTAAACTAAATAACACGTGTATATGTTGACATTTAAGAGATATAAATTCAATAAAATCAAGGGCAATGATGATATGTATGCAGATTAGACACCAAAAAATAAAACACTCAACAAATTGCTACAATTTAAGGAATGTGTTTAGTGACGGCATCAGATTCCTAATTGATGGAGAAAGGTCTGGTGGCAAGAAAAGCTGCTTCTAGGAGGTTGTCAAGTGTTTTCGCTCGACGATTCCATTCTTGGGAGGTTGGGTTGGCTCTTTTTCCTGTTACTCGAATCCTAGCCGGGTGTATCCCATTTTAATTTTACACCATTGTGAACCTTACACCTTTTTTACTCTCTGATCGCGGTTCTCGGCATTGAAAAATCTTCGTAAACTAAATCACACGTGTATATGTTGAGATTTAAGAGATATACAGTCAAGAAAATCAAGGGCAATGGTGATATATATGCGGATTAGACACCAAAAAAACACTCAACAAATGGCTACAATTTAAGGAATGTGTTTAGTGACGACATCAGATTCCTAATTGATGGAGAAAGGTCCTGTGGCAAGAAAAGCCGCTTCTAATAGGTTGTCAAGTGTTTTCGATCGACGATTCCATTCTTGGGTGGTTGGTTTGGCCCTTGTTCCTGTAACTCGAATCCTAGGCTGGTATATCCTATTTTAATTTTACACCATTGTGAACCTTACGCCTTTTTTACTCTCTGATCGAGGTTCTCGGCATTGAAAAATCTTTGTAAACTAAATCACACGTGTATATGTTGACATTTAAGAGGTATATAGTCAACAAAATCAAGTGCAATGGTGATATATATGCGGATTAGACACACAAAAAAAAACACTCAACAAATGGCTACAATTTGAGGAATGTGTTTAGTGACGGCATCAGATTCCTAATTGATGGAGAATGGTCTGGTGGCAAGAAAAGCTGCTTCTAGGAGGTTGTCAAGTGTTTTTTGCTCGACGATTCCATTCTTGGGTGGTTGGTTTGGCGCTTGTGCCTGTAACTCGAATCCTAGCCCGGTATATCCAATTCTAATTTTACACCATTGTGAACCTTACGCCATTTTTACTCTCTGATCGAGGTTCTCGGCATTGAAAAATCTTTGTAAACTAAATCACACGTGTATATGTTGACATTAAAGAGATATACATTCAAGAAAATCAAGGGCAATGATGATATGTATGCGGATTAGACACCAAAAAATAAAGCACTCAACAAATGGCTACAATTTAAGAAATGTGTTTAGTGACGGCATCAGATTGCTAATTGATGGAGAAAGGTCTGGTGGCAAGAAAAGCTGCTTCTAGGAGGTTGTCAAGTGTTTTCGCTCGACGATTCCATTCTTGGGTGGTTGGTTTGGCCCTTTTTCCTGTTACTCGAATCCTAGCCCGGTGTATCCCATTTTAATTTTACACCATTGTGAAACTTACACCTTTTTTACTCTCTGATCGCGGTTCTCGGCATTGAAAAATCTTCGTAAACTAAATCTCACGTGTATATGTTGACATTTAAGAGATATACAGTCAAGAAAATCAAGGGCAATGGTGATACATATGCGGATTACACACAAAAAAAAACGCTCAACAAATGGCTACAATTTAAGGAACGTGTTTAGTGACGGCATCAGATTCCTAATTGATGGAGAAAGGTCTGGTGGCAAGAAAATTCGCTTCTAGGAGGTTGTCAAGTGTTTTTTCTCGACGATTCCATTCTTGGGTGGTTGGTTTGGCCCTTGTTCCTGTAACTCGAAAACTAGGCCAGTATATCCCATTTTAATTTTACACCATTGTGAACCTTACGCCTTTTTTACTCTCTGATCGAGGTTCTCGGCATCGGAAAACCTTCGTAAACTAAATCACATGTGTATATGTTGACATTTAAGAGATATACAGTCAAGAAAATCAATCGCAATGGTGTTATATATGCGGATTAGACACCAAAAAAAACACTCAACAAATGGCTACAATTTAAGGAATGTGTTTACTGACGGCATCAGATTCTAAATTGAAGGAGAAAGGTCTGGTGGCAAGAAAAGTCGCTTCTAGGAGGTTGTTAAGTGTTTTCGCTCGACGATTCCATTCTTGGGTGGTTGGTTTGGCCCTTATTCCTGTAACTCGAATCCTAGGCCGGTATATCCCATTTTAATTTTACACCATTGTGAACCTTACACCTTTTTTACTCTATGATCGAGGTTCTCGGCATTGAAAAATCTTCGTAAACTAAATCACACGTGTATATGTTGAAATTTAAGAGATATACAGTCAAGAAAATCAAGGGCAATGGTGATACATATGCGGATTACACAACAAAAAAAACGCTCAACAAATGGCTACAATTTAAGGAACGTGTTTAGTGAGGGCATCAGATTCCTAATTGATGGAGAAAGGTCTGGTGGCAAGAAAAGCTGCTTCTAGGAGGTTGTTAAGTGTTTTCACTTCACGATTCCATTCTTGGGTGGTTGGTTTGGCCCTTGTTCCTGTAACTCGAATTCTAGCCCGGTATATCCCATTTTAATTTTGCACCATTGTGAACCTTACGCCTTTTTTACTCTCTGATCGAGGTTCTCGGCATTGAAAAATCTTCATAAACTAAATCACACGTGTATATGTTGACATTTAAGAGATATACATTCAAGAAATTCAAGGGCAACGGTGATATGTATGCGGATTGGACACCAAAAGAAAAACACTCAACAAATGGCTACAATTGAAGGAATGTGTTTAGTGACGGCATCAGATTCCTAATTGATGGAGAAAGGTCTAGTGGCTAGAGAAGCTGCTTCTAGGAGGCTGTCAAGTGTTTTCGCTCAACGATTCCATTCTTGGGTGGTTGGTTTGGCCCTTGTTCCTGTAACTCGAATCCTAGGCCGGTATATCCCATTTTAATTTTACACCATTGTGAACCTTACGCCTTTTTTACTCTCTGATCGAGGTTCTCGGCATTGAAAAATCTTCGTAAACCAAATCACACGTGTATATGTTGACATTTAAGAGATATACAGTCAACAAAATTAAGGGCAATGGTGATATATATGCGGATTAGACACCAAAAAAAAAACACTTAACAAATGGCTACAATTTAAGGAATGTGTTTAGTAACGGCATCAGATTCCTAATTGATGGATAAAGGTCTCGTGGCAAGAGAAGCTGCTTCTAGGAGGTTGTCAAGTGTTTCTGCTCGACGATTCCATTCTTGGGTGGTTGGTTTGGCCCTTGTGCCTGTAACTTGAATCCTAGCCCGGTATATCCAATTCTAATTTTACACCATTGTGAACCTTACGCCTTTTTTACTCTCTGATCGAGGTTCTCGGCATTGAAAAATTTTCAAAAACTAAATCACAGGTGTATATGTTGACATTTAAGAGTTATACATTCAAGAAAATCAAGGGCAATGGTGATATGTATGCGGATTGGACACCAAAAAAACACTCAACAGATGGCTACAATTTAAGGAATGTGTTTAGTGACGGCATCAGATTCCTAATTGTTGGATAAAGGTCTCGTGGCAAGAGAAGCTGCTTCTAGGAGGCTGTCAAGTGTTTTCGCTCGACGATTCCATTCTTGGGTGGTTGGTTTGGCCCTTTTTCCTGTAACTTGAATCCTAGCCCGGTGTATCCCATTTTAAGTTTACACCATTGTGAACCTTACGCCTTTTTTATTCTCTGATCGAGATTCTCGGCATTGAAAAATCTTCGTAAACTAAATCAAACGTGTATATGTTGACATTTAAGGGATATATAGTCAAGAAAATCAAGGGCAATGGTGATATATATGCGGATTAGACACAAAAAAAAAACACTCAACAAATGGCTACAATTTAAGGAATGTGTTTAGTGATGACATCAGATTCCTAATTGATGGAGAAAGGTCTGGTGGCAAGAAAAGCCGCTTCTAGGAGGTTGTCAAGTGTTTTCGCTCGACGATTCCATTTTTGGGTGGTTGGTTTGGCCCTTTTTCCTGTTACTCGAATCCTAGCCCGGTGTATCCCATTTTAATTTTACACCATTGTGAAACTTACACCTTTTTTACTCTCTGATGGAGGTTCTTGGCATTGAAAAATCTTCGTAAACTAAATCACACGTGTATATGTTGACATTTAAGAGATATACAGTCAAGAAAATCAAGGGCAATGGTGATACATATGCGGATTACACACCAAAAAAAACGCTCAACAAATGGCTACAATTTAAGGAACGTGTTTAGTGACGGCATCAGATTCCTAATTGATGGAGAAAGGTCTGGTGGCAAGAAAAGTCGCTTCTAGGAGGTTGTCAAGTGTTTTTTCTCGACGATTCCATTCTTGGGTGGTTGGTTTGGCCCTTGTTCCTGTAACTCGAAAACTAGGCCAGTATATCCCATTTTAATTTTACACCATTGTGAACCTTACGCCTTTTTTACTCTCTGATCGAGGTTCTCGGCATCGGAAAATCTTCGTAAACTAAATCACATGTGTATATGTTGACATTTAAGAGATATACAGTCAAGAAAATCAATCGCAATGGTGTTATATATGCGGATTAGACACCAAAAAAAACACTCAACAAATGGCTACAATTTAAGGAATGTGTTTACTGACGGCATCAGATTCTAAATTGAAGGAGAAAGGTCTGGTGGCAAGAAAAGTCGCTTCTAGGAGGTTGTTAAGTGTTTTCGCTCGACGATTCCATTCTTGGGTGGTTGGTTTGGCCCTTATTCCTGTAACTCGAATCCTAGGCCGGTATATCCCATTTTAATTTTACACCATTGTGAACCTTACACCTTTTTTACTCTATGATCGAGGTTCTCGGCATTGAAAAATCTTCGTAAACTAAATCACACGTGTATATGTTGAAATTTAAGAGATATACAGTCAAGAAAATCAAGGGCAATGGTGATACATATGCGGATTACACAACAAAAAAAACGCTCAACAAATGGCTACAATTTAAGGAACGTGTTTAGTGAGGGCATCAGATTCCTAATTGATGGAGAAAGGTCTGGTGGCAAGAAAAGCTGCTTCTAGGAGGTTGTTAAGTGTTTTCACTTCACGATTCCATTCTTGGGTGGTTGGTTTGGCCCTTGTTCCTGTAACTCGAATTCTAGCCCGGTATATCCCATTTTAATTTTGCACCATTGTGAACCTTACGCCTTTTTTACTCTCTGATCGAGGTTCTCGGCATTGAAAAATCTTCATAAACTAAATCACACGTGTATATGTTGACATTTAAGAGATATACATTCAAGAAATTCAAGGGCAACGGTGATATGTATGCGGATTGGACACCAAAAGAAAAACACTCAACAAATGGCTACAATTGAAGGAATGTGTTTAGTGACGGCATCAGATTCCTAATTGATGGAGAAAGGTCTAGTGGCTAGAGAAGCTGCTTCTAGGAGGCTGTCAAGTGTTTTCGCTCAACGATTCCATTCTTGGGTGGTTGGTTTGGCCCTTGTTCCTGTAACTCGAATCCTAGGCCGGTATATCCCATTTTAATTTTACACCATTGTGAACCTTACGCCTTTTTTACTCTCTGATCGAGGTTCTCGGCATTGAAAAATCTTCGTAAACCAAATCACACGTGTATATGTTGACATTTAAGAGATATACAGTCAACAAAATTAAGGGCAATAGTGATATATATGCGGATTAGACACCAAAAAAAAAACACTCAACAAATGGCTACAATTTAAGGAATGTGTTTAGTAACGGCATCAGATTCCTAATTGATGGATAAAGGTCTCGTGGCAAGAGAAGCTGCTTCTAGGAGGTTGTCAAGTGTTTCTGCTCGACGATTCCATTCTTGGGTGGTTGGTTTGGCCCTTGTGCCTGTAACTCGAATCCTAGCCCGGTATATCCAATTCTAATTTTACACCATTGTGAACCTTACGCCTTTTTTACTCTCTGATCGAGGTTCTCGGCATTGAAAAATCTTCAAAAACTAAATCACAGGTGTATATGTTGACATTTAAGAGTTATACATTCAAGAAAATCAAGGGCAATGGTGATATGTATGCGGATTGGACACCAAAAAAACACTCAACAGATGGCTACAATTTAAGGAATGTGTTTAGTGACGGCATCAGATTCCTAATTGTTGGATAAAGGTCTCGTGGCAAGAGAAGCTGCTTCTAGGAGGCTGTCAAGTGTTTTCGCTCGACGATTCCATTCTTGGGTGGTTGGTTTGGCCCTTTTTCCTGTAACTTGAATCCTAGCCCGGTGTATCCCATTTTAAGTTTACACCATTGTGAACCTTACGCCTTTTTTATTCTCTGATCGAGATTCTCGGCATTGAAAAATCTTCGTAAACTAAATCAAACGTGTATATGTTGACATTTAAGGGATATATAGTCAAGAAAATCAAGGGCAATGGTGATATATATGCGGATTAGACACAAAAAAAAAAACACTCAACAAATGGCTACAATTTAAGGAATGTGTTTAGTGATGACATCAGATTCCTAATTGGTGGAGAAAGGTCTGGTGGCAAGAAAAGCCGCTTCTAGGAGGTTGTCAAGTGTTTTCGCTCGACGATTCCATTTTTGGGTGGTTGGTTTGGCCCTTGTTCCTGTAAATCGAATCCTAGGCCGGTATATCCCATTTTAATTTTACACCATTGTGAACCTTACGCCTTTTTTACTCTCTGATCGAGGTTCTCGGCATTGAAAAATCTTCTTAAACTAAATCACACGTGTATATGTTGACATTTAAGAGATATACAGTCAACAAAATCAAGGGCAATGGTGATATATATGCGGATTAGACACCCAAAAAAAACACTCAACAAATGGCTACAATTTAAGGAATATGTTTAGTGACGGAATCAGATTACTAATTGATGGAGAAAGGTCTGGTGGCAAGAATAGCTGCTTTTAGGAGGTTGTCAAGTGTTTTTGCTCAACGATTCCATTCTTGAGTGGTTGGTTTGGCCCTTGTGCCTGTAACTCGAATCCTAGCCCGGTATATCCAATTCTAATTTTACACCATTGTGAACCTTACGCCTTTTTCACTCTCTGATCGAGGTTCTCGGCATTGAAAAATCTTTGTAAACTAAATCACACGTGTATATCTTGACATTTAAGAGATATACATTCAAGAAAATCAAGGGCAATGGTGATATGTATGCGGATTAGACACCAAAAAAAACACTCAACAAATGGCTACAATTTAAGGAATGTGTTTAGTGACGGTATCATATTCCTAATTGATGGGGAAAGGTATTGTGGCAAGAAAAGCTGCTTCTAGGAGGTTGTCAAGTGTTTTCACTTGACGATTCCATTCTTTGGTGGTTGGTTTGGCCCTTGTTCCTGTAACTCGAATTCTAGCCCGGTATATCCCATTTTAATTTTGCACCATTGTGAACCTTACGCCTTTTTTACTCTCTGATCGAGGTTCTCGGCATTGAAAAATCTTTGTAAACTAAATCACACGTGTATATGTTGATATTTAAGAGATATACATTGAAGAAAATCTAGGGCAACGGTGATATGTATGCGGATTGGACCCCAAAAAAAACGCTCAACAAATGGCTACAATTTAAGAAATGTGTTTAGTGACGGTATCAGATTCCTAATTGATGGAGAAAGGTCTGGTGGCAAGAAAAGCTGCTTTTAGGAGGTTGTCAAGTGTTTTTGCTTGACGATTCCATTCTTTGGTGGTTGGTTTGGCCCTTGTGCCTGTAACTCGAATCCTAGCCCGATATATCCAATTCTAATTTTACACCATTGTGAACCTTATGCCTTTTTTACTCTCTGATTGAGGTTCTCGGCATTGAAAAATCTCCGAAAACTAAATCACACCTGTATATGTTGACATTTAAGAGTTATACATTCAAGAAAATCAAGGGCAATGGTGTTATGTATGCGGATTGGACACAAAAAAAAAACACTCAACAAATGGCTACAATTTAAGGAATGTGTTTAGTGACGGCATCAGATTACTAATTGATGGAGAAAGGTCTGGTGGCAAGAGAAGCTGCTTCTAGGAGGCTGTCAAGTGTTTTTGCTTGACGATTCCATTCTTGGGTGGTTGGTTTGGTGCTTGTTCCTGTAACTCGAATCCTAGCCCAGTATATCCAATTCTAATTTTACACCATTGTGAACCTTACGCCTTTTTTACTCTCTGATCGAGGTTCTCGGCATTGAAAAATCTTTGTAAACTAAATCACACGTGTATATGTTGACATTAAAGAGATATACATTCACGAAAATCAAGGGCAATGATGATATGTATGCGGATTAGACACCAAAAAATAAAACACTCAACAAATGGCTACAATTTAAGGAATGTGTTTAGTGACGGCATCAGATTCCTAATTGATGGAGAAAGGTCTGGTGGCAAGAAAAGCAGCTTCTAGGAGGTTGTCAAGATTTTTCGCTCGACGATTCCATTCTTGGGTGGTTGGTTTGGCCCTTTTTCCTGTTACTCGAATCCTAGCCCGGTGTATCTCATTTTAATTTTACACCATTGTGAAACTTACACCTTTTTTACTCTCTGATAGAGGTTCTCGGCATTGAAAAATCTTCGTAAACTAAATCACACGTGTATATGTTGACATTTAAGAGATATACAGTCAAGAAAATCAAGGGCAATGGTGATACATATGCGGATTACACACCAAAAAAAACGCTCAACAAATGGCTACAATTTAAGGAATGTGTATAGTGACGGCATCAGATTCCTAATTGATGGAGAAAGGTCTGGTGGCAAGAAAAGCTGCTTCTAGGAGGTTGTTAAGTGTTTTCACTTCACGATTCCATTCTTGGGTGGTTGGTTTGGCCCTTGTTCCTGTAACTCGAATTCTAGCCGGTATATCCCATTTTAATTTTGCACCATTCTGAACCTTACGCCTTTTTTACTCTCTGATCGAGGTTCTCGGCATTGAAAAATCTTCATAAACTAAATCACACGTGTATATGTTGACATTTAAGAGATATACATTCAAGAAATTCAAGGGCAACGGTGATATGTATGCGGATTGGACACCAAAAAAAAACACTTAACAAATGGCTACAATTTAAGGAATGTGTTTAGTGACGGCATCAGATTCCTAATTGATGGAGAAAGATCTAGTGGCAAGAGAAGCTGCTTCTAGGAGGCTGTCAAGTGTTTTCGCTCAACGATTCCATTCTTGGGTGGTTGGTTTGGCCCTTGTTCCTGTAACTCGAATCCTAGGCCGATATATCCCATTTTAATTTTACACCATTGTGAACCTTACGCCTTTTTTACTCTCTGATCGAGGTTCTCGGCATTGAAAAATCTTCGTAAACCAAATCACACGTGTATATGTTGACATTTAAGAGATATACAGTCAACAAAATTAAGAGCAATGGTGATATATATGCGGATTAGACACCAAAAAAATAAACACTCAACAAATGGCTACAATTTAAGGAATGTGTTTAGTGACGGCATCAGATTCCTAATTGATGGATAAAGGTCCGGTGGCAAGAAAAGCAGCTTTTAGGAGGTTGTCAAGTGTTTTTGCTCGACGATTAAATTCTTGGGTGGTTGGTTTGGCCATTGTGCCTGTAACTCGAATCCTAGCCCGGTATATCCAATTCTAATTTTACACCATTGTTAACCTTACGCCTTTTTTACTCTCTGATCGAGGTTCTCGGCATTGAAAAATCTTCAAAAACTAAATCACACGTGTAAATGTTGACATTTAAGAGTTATGCATTCAAGAAAATCAAGGGCAATGGTGATATGTATGCGGATTGGACACAAAAAAAACACTCAACAGATGGCTACAATTTAAGGAATGTGTTTAGTGACGGCATCAGATTCCTAATTGATGGATAAAGGTCACGTGGCAAGAGAAGCTGCTTCTAGGAGGTTGTCAAGTGTTTTCGCTCGACGATTCAATTCTTGGGTGGTTGGTTTGGCCCTTTTTCCTGTAACTTGAATCCTAGCCCGGTGTATCCCATTTTAGTTTTACACCATTGTGAACCTTGCGCCTTTTTTACTCTCTGATCGAGGTTTTCGGCATTGAAAAATCTTCGTAAACTAAATCAAACGTGTATATGTTGACATTTAAGGGATATACAGCCAAGAAAATCAAGGGCAATAGTGATATATATGCGGATTAGACACCAAAAAAAAACACTCAACAAATGGCTACAATTTAAGGAATGTGTTTAGTGATGACATCAGATTCCTAATTGATGGAGAAAGGTCTGGTGGCAAGAAAAGCCGCTTCTAAGAGGTTGTCAAGTGTTTCGCTCGACGATTCCAATCTTGGGTGGTTGGTTTGGCCCTTGTTCTTGTAACTCGAATCCTAGGCCAGTATATCCCATTTTAATTTTACACCATTGTGAACCTTACGCCTTTTTTACTCTCTGATCGAGGTTCTCGGTATTGAAAAATCTTCGTAAACTAAATCACACGTGTATATGTTGACATTTTAGAGATATACAGTCAACAAAATCAAGGGCAATGGTGATATATATGAGGATTAGACACCCAAAAAAAACACTCAACAAATGGCTACAATTTAAGGAATGTGTTTAGTGACGGCATCAGATTCTTAATTGATGGAGAAAGGTCTGGTGGCAAGAAAAGCTGCTTTTAGGAGGTTGTCAAGTGTTTTTGCTCGACGATTCCATTCTTGAGTGGTTGGTTTGGCCCTTGTGCCTGTAACTCGAATCCTAGCCCGGTATATCCAATTCTAATTTTACACCATTGTGAAACTTACGCCTTTTTCACTCTCTGATCGAGGTTCTCGGCATTGAAAAATCTTTGTAAACTAAATCACACGTGTATATCTTGACATTTAAGAGATATACATTCAAGAAAAGCAAGTGCAATGGTGATATGTATGCGGATTTGACACAAAAAAAAAACACTCAACAAATGGCTACAATTTAAAGAATGTGTTTAGTGACGGTATCAGATTCCTAATTGATGGAGAAAGGTCTTGTGGCAAGAAAAGCTGCTTCTAGAAGGTTGTCAAGTGTTTTCACTTGACGATTCCATTCTTTGGTGGTTGGTTTGGCCCTTCTTCCTGTAACTCGAATTCTAGCCCGGTATATCCCATTTTAATTTTGCTCCATTGTGAACCTTACGCCTTTTTTACTCTCTGATCGAGGTTCTCCGCATTGAAAAATCTTTGTAAACTAAATCACACGTGTATATGTTGATATTTAAGAGATATACATTGAAGAAAATCAAGGGCAACGGTGATATGTATGCGGATTGGACCCCAAAAAAAACGCTCAACAAATGGCTACAATTTAAGGAATGTGTTTAGTGACGGTATCAGATTCCTATTTGATGGAGAAAGGTCTGGTGGCAAGAAAAGCTGCTTTTAGGAGGTTGTCAAGTGTTTTTGCTTGACGATTCCATTCTTTGGTGGTTGGTTTGGCCCTTGTGCCTGTAACTCGAATCCTAGCCCGGTATATCCAATTCTAATTTTACACCATTGTGAACCTTATGCCTTTTTTACTCTCTGATTGAGGTTCTCGGCATTGAAAAATCTTCGAAAACTAAATCACACCTGTATATGTTGACATTTAAGAGTTATACATTCAAGAAAATCAAGGGCAATGGTGATATGTATGCGGATTGGACACAAAAAAAACACTCAACAAATGGCTACAATTTAAGGAATGTGTTTAGTGACGGAATCAGATTACTAATTGATGGAGAAACTCTGGTGGCAAGAGAAGTTGATTCTAGGAGGCTGTCAAGTTTTTTCGCTCGACGATTCCATTCTTGGGTGGTTGGTTTGGCCCTTTTTTCCTGTAACTTGAATCCAAGCCCGTTGTATCCCATTTTAATTTTACACCATTGTGAACCTTACGCCTCTTTTATTCTCTTTTCGAGGTTCTCTGCATTGAAAAATATTCGTAAACTAAATCACACGTGTATATGTTGATATTTAAGAGATATACAGTCAAGTAAATCAAGGGCAATGGTGATATATATGCGGATTAGACACCAAAAAAAACACTCAACAAATGGCTACAATTTAAGGAATGTGTTTAGTGACGACATCAGATTCCTAATTGATGGAGAAAGGTCTGGTGGCAAGAAAAGCCACTTCTAGGAGGTTGTCAAGTGTTTTCGCTCGACGATTCCATTCTTGGGTGGTTGGTTTGGCCCTTTTTCCTGTAACATGAATCCTAGCCCGGTGTATCCCATTTTAATTTTACACCATTGTGAACCTTACACCTTTTTTATTCTCTGATCGAGGTTCTCGGCATTGAAAAATCTTCATAAACTAAATCAAACGTGTAAATGTTGACATTTAAGGGATATACAGTCAAGAAAATCAAGGGCAATGGTAAATATATATGCGGATTACACACCAAAAAAAAACATTCAACAAATGGCTATAATTTAAGGAATGTGTTTAGTGACGACATCAGATTCCTAATTGATGGAGAAAGGTCTGGTGGCAAGAAAAGCCGCTTCTAGGAGGTTGTCAAGTGTTTTCGCTCGATGATTCCATTCTTGGGTGGTTGGTTTGGCCCTTGTTCCTGTAACTCGAATCCTATGCCGGTATATCCCATTTTAATTTTACACCATTGTGAACCTTACGCCTTTTTTACTCTCTGATCGAGGTTCTCGGCATTGAAAAATCTTCGTAAACTAAATCACACGTTTATATGTTGACATTTAAGAGATATACAGTCAACAAAATCAAGGGCAATGGTGATATATATGCGGATTAGACACCCAAAAAAAACACTCAACAAATGGCTACAATTTAAGGAATGTGTTTAGTGACGGCATCAGATTTCTAATTGATGGAGAAAGGTCTGGTGGCAAGAAAAACCGCTTTTAGGAGTTTGTCAAGTATTTTTGCTTGACGATTCCATTCTTGAGTGCTTGGTTTGGCCCTTGTGCCTGTAACTCGAATCCTAGCCCGGTATATCCAATTCTAATTTTACACCATTGTGAACCTTACGCCTTTTTCACTCTCTGATCGAGGTTCTCGGCATTGAAAAATCTTTGTAAACTAAATCACACGTGTATATCTTGACATTTAAGAGATATACATTCAAGAAAATCAAGTGCAATGGTGATATGTATGCGGATTTGACACCAAAAAAAACACTCAACAAATGGCTACAATTTAAAGAATGTGTTTAGTGACGGTATCAGATTCCTAATTGATGGAGAAAGGTCTTGTGGCAAGAAAAGCTGCTTCTAGGAGGTTGTCAAGTGTTTTCACTTGACGATTCCATTCTTTGGTGGTTGGTTTGGCCCTTGTTCCTGTAACTCGAATTCTAGCCCGGTATATCCATTTTAATTTTGCACCATTGTGAACCTTACGCCTTTTTTACTCTCTGATCGAGGTTCTCCGCATTGAAAAATCTTTGTAAACTAAATCACACGTGTATATGTTGATATTTTAGAGATATACATTGAAGAAAATCAAGGGCAACGGTGATATGTATGCGGATTGGACCCCAAAAAAACGCTCAACAAATGGCTACAATTTAAGGAATGTGTTTAGTGACGGTATCAGATTCCTAATTGATGGAGAAAGGTCTGGTGGCAAGAAAAGCTGCTTTTAGGAGGTTGTCAAGTGTTTTTGCTTGACGATTCCATTCTTTGGTGGTTGGTTTGGCCCTTGTGCCTGTAACTCGAATCCTAGCCCGGTATATCCAATTCTAATTTTACACCATTGTGAACCTTATGCCTTTTTTACTCTCTGATTGATGTTCTCGGCATTGAAAAATCTTCGAAAACTATATCACACCTGTATATGTTGACATTTAAGAGTTATACATTCAAGAAAATCAAGGGCAGTGGTGATATGTATGCGAATTGGACACAAAAAAAAAACACTCAACAAATGGCTACAATTTAAGGAATGTGTTTAGTGACGGCATCAGATTACTAATTGATGGAGAAAGGTCTGGTGGCAAGAGAAGCTGCTTCTAGGAGGCTGTCAAGTGTTTTCGCTCGACGATTCCATTCTTGGGTGGTTGGTTTGGCCCTTTTTTCCTGTAACTTGAATCCAAGCCCGTTGTATCCCATTTTAATTTTACACCATTGTGAACCTTACGCCTCTTTTATTCTCTTTTCGAGGTTCTCGGCATTGAAAAATATTCGTAAACTAAATCACACGTGTATATGTTGACATTTAAGAGATATACAGTCAAGAAAATCAAGGGCAATGGTGATATATATGCGGATTAGACACCAAAAAAAACACTCAACAAATGCCTACAATTTAAGGAATGTGTTTAGTGACGACATCAGATTCCTAATTGATGGAGAAAGGTCTGGTGGCAAGAAAAGCCGCTTCTAGGAGGTTGTCAAGTGTTTTCGCTTGACGATTCCATTCTTGGGTGGTTGGTTTGGCCCTTTTTCCTGTAACATGAATCCTAGCCCGGTGTATCCCATTTTAATTTTACACCATTGTGAACCTTACACCTTTTTTATTCTCTGATCGAGGTTCTCGGCATTGAAAAATCTTCATAAACTAAATCAAACGTGTAAATGTTGACATTTAAGGGATATACAGTCAAGAAAATCAAGGGCAATGGTAAATATATATGCGGATTACACACCAAAAAAAAACATTCAACAAATGGCTACAATTTAAGGAATGTGTTTAGTGACGACATCAGATTCCTAATTGATGGAGAAAGGTCTGGTGGCAAGAAAAGCCGCTTCTAGGAGGTTGTCAAGTGTTTTCGCTCGACGATTCCATTCTTGGGTGGTTGGTTTGGCCCTTGTTCCTGTAACTCGAATCCTAGGCCGGTATATCCCATTTTAATTTTACACCATTGTGAACCTTACGCCTTTTTTACTCTCTGATCGAGGTTCTCGGCATTGAAAAATCTTCGTAAACTAAATCACACGTGTATATGTTGACATTTAAGAGATATACAGTCAACAAAATCAAGGGCAATGGTGATATATATGCGGACTAGACACCCAAAAAAAACACTCAACAAATGGCTACAATTTAAGGAATGTGTTTAGTGACGGCATCAGATTCCTAATTGATGGAGAAAGGTCTGGTGGCAAGAAAAACCGCTTTTAGGAGTTTGTCAAGTATTTTTGCTTGACGATTCCATTCTTGAGTTCTTGGTTTGGCCCTTGTGCCTGTAACTCGAATCCTAGCCCGGTATATCCAATTCTAATTTTACACCATTGTGAACCTTACGCCTTTTTTACTCTCTGATCGAGGTTCTCGGCATTGAAAAATCTTTGTAAACTAAATCACACGTGTATATGTTGACATTTAAGAGATATACATTCAAGAAAATCAAGGGCAATGGTGATATGTATGCGGATTAGACACCAAAAAAAACACTCAACAAATGGCTACAATTTAAGGAATGTGTTTAGTGACGGTATCAGATTCCTAATTGATGGAGAAAGGTCTTGTGGCAAGAAAAGCAGCTTCTAGGAGGTTGTCAAGTGTTTTCACTTGACGATTCCATTCTTGGGTGGTTGGTTTGGCCCTTGTTCCTGTAACTCGAATTCTAGCCCAGTATATCCCATTTTAATTTTGCACCATTGTGAACCTTACGCGTTTTTTACTCTCTGATCGAGGTTCTCGGCAATGAAAAATCTTTGTAAACTAAATCACACGTGTATATGTTGCTATTTAAGAGGTATACATTGAAGAAAATCAAGGGCAACGGTGATATGTATGCGGATTGGACACCAAAAAAAACTAAAAACAAATGGCTACAATTTAAGGAATGTATTTAGTGACGGCATCAGATTCCTAATTGATGGAGAAATATCTGGTGGCAAGAGAAGCTGCTTCTAGGAGGCTGTCAAGTGTTTTCGATCAACGATTACATTCTTGGGTGGTTGGTTTGTCCCTTTTTCCTGTAACTTGAATCCTAGCCTGGTGTATCCCATTTTAATTTTGCACCATTGTGAACCTTACTCCTTTTTTATTCTCTGATCGAGGTTCTCGGCATTGAAAAATCTTCGTAAACTAAATCACACGTGTATATGTTGACATTTAAGAGATATACAGTCAAGAAAATCAAGGGCAATGGTGATATATATGCGGATTAGACACCAAAAAAACACTCAACAAATGGCTACAATTTAAGGAATGTGTTTAGTGACGACATCAGATTCCTAATTGATGGAGAAAGGTCTGGTGGCAAGAAAAGCCTCTTCTAGGAGGTTGTCAAGTGTTTTTGCTCGACGATTCCAGTCTTTGGTGGTTGGTTTGGCCCCTGTGCCTCTAACTCGAATTCTAGCCTAGTATATCCCATTTTAATTTTGCACCATTATGAACCTTACGCCTTTTTTACTCTCTGATCGAGGTTCTCGGCAATGAAAAAACTTTGTAAACTAAATCACACTTGTATATGTTGCTATTTAAGAGGTATACATTGAAGAAAATCAAGGACAACGGTGATATGTATGTGGATTGGACACAAAAAAAAAACACTCAACAAATGGCTACAATTTAAGGAATGTGTTTAGTGACGGCATCAGATTCCTAATTGATGGAGAAAGGTCTGGTGGCAAGAGAAGCTGCTTCTAGGAGGCTGTCAAGTGTTTTCGCTCGACGATTCCATTCTTGTGTGGTTGGTTTGGCCCTTTTTCCTGTAACTTGAATCCAAGCCCGGTGTATCCCATTTTAATTTTACACCATTGTGAACCTTACGCCTTTTTTATTCTCTTTTCGAGGTTCTCGGCATTGAAAAATCTTCGTAAACTAAATCACACGTGTATATGTTGACATTTAAGAGATATACAGCCAAGAAAATCAAGGGCAATGGTGATATATATGCGGATTAGACACCAAAAAAACCACTCAACAAATGGCTACAATTTAAGGAATGTTTTTAATGAGGACATCAGATTCCTAATTGATGGAGAAAGGTCTGGTGGCAAGAAAAGCCGCTTCTAGGAGGTTGTCAAGTGTTTTCGCTCGACGATTCCATTCTTGGGTGGTTGGTTTGGCCCTTGTTCCTGTAACTCGAATCCTAGGCTGGTATATCCCATTTTAATTTTACACCATTGTGAACCTTACGCCTTTTTTACTCTCTGATCGAGGTTCTCGGCATTGAAAAATCTTTGTAAACTAAATCACACGTGTATATGTTGACATTTAAGAGATATACAGTCAACAAAATCAAGGGCAATGGTGATATATATGCGGATTAGACACCCAAAAAAAACACTCAACAAATGGCTACAATTTAAGGAATGTGTTTAGTGACGGGATCAGATTCCTAATTGATGGAGAAAGGTCTGGTGGCAAGAAAAGCTGCTTTTAGGAGGTTGTCAAGTGTTTTTGCTCATCGATTCTATTCTTGAGTGGTTGGTTTGGCCCTTGTGCCTGTAACTCGAATCCTAGCCCGGTATATCCAATTCTAATTTTACACCATTGTGAACCTTACGCCTTTTTTACTCTCTAATCGAGGTTCTCGGCATTGAAAAATCTTCGAAAACTAAATCACACGTGTATATGTTGACATTTAAGAGATATACAGTTAAGAAAATCAAGGGCAATGGTGATATATATGCGGATTAGACACCAAAAAAACACTCAACAAATGGCTACAATTTAAGGAATGTGTTTAGTGACGGCATCAGATTCCTAATTGATGGAGAAAGGTCTGGTGGCAAAAAAAGCTGCTTCTAGGAGGTTGTCAAGTGTTTTTGCTCGACGATTCCATTCTTTGGTGGTTGGTTTGGCCCCTGTGCCTCTAACTCGAATTCTAGCCCAGTATATCCCATTTTAATTTTGCACCAATGTGAACCTTACGCCTTTTTTACTCTCTGATCGAGGTTCTCGGCAATGAAAAATCTTTGTAAACTAAATCACACGTGTATATGTTGCTATTTAAGAGGTATACATTGAAGAAAATCAAGGGCAACGGTGATATGTATGCGGATTGGACACCAAAAAAAACACTCAACAAATGGCTACAATTTAAGGAATGTGTTTAGTGACGGCATCAGATTCCTAATTGATTGAGAAAGGTCTGGTGGCAAAAAAAGCTGCTTCTAGGAGGTTGTCAAGTGTTTTTGCTCGACGATTCCATTCTTTGGTGGTTGGTTTGGCCCCTGTGCCTCTAACTCGAATTCTAGCCCAGTATATCCCATTTTAATTTTGCACCATTGTGAACCTTACGCCTTTTTTATCTCTGATCGAGGTTCTCGGCAATGAAAAATCTTTGTAAACTAAATCACACGTGTATATGTTGCTATTTAAGAGGTATACATTGAAGAAAATCAAGGGCAATGGTGATATGTATGCGGATTAGACACCAAAAAAACACTCAACAAATGGCAACAATTTAAGGAATGTGTTTAGTGACGGCATCAGATTCCTAATTGATGGAGAAAGGTCTGGTGGCAAAAAAAGCTGCTTCTAGGAGGTTGTAAAGTGTTTTTGCTCGACGATTCCATTCTTTGGTGGTTGGTTTGGCCGCTGTGCCTCTAACTCGAATTCTAGCCCAGTATATCCCATTTTAATTTTGCACCAATGTGAACCTTACGCCTTTTTTACTCTCTGATCGAGGTTCTCGGCAATGAAAAATCTTTGTGAACTAAATCACACGTGTATATGTTGCTATTTAAGAGGTATACATTGAAGAAAATCAAGGGCAACGGTGATATGTATGCGGATTGGACACCAAAAAAAACACTCAACAAATGGCTACAATTTAAGGAATGTGTTTAGTGACGGCATCAGATTCCTAATTGATTGAGAAAGGTCTGGTGGCAAGGGAAGCTGCTTCTAGGAGGCTGTCAAGTGTTTTCGCTCAACGATTCCATTCTTGGGTGGTTGGTTTGGCCCTTTTTACTGAAACTTGAATCCTAGCCCCGTGTATCCCATTTTAATTTTGCACCATTGTGAACCTTACGCCTTTTTTACTCTCTGGTCGAGGTTCTCGGCATTGAAAAATCTTTGTAAACTAAATCACACGTGTATATGTTGACATTTAAGAGATATGAATCCTAGCCCGGTGTATCCAATTCTAATTTTACACCATTGTGAACCTTACGCCTTTTTTACTCTTTGATCGAGGTTCTCAGCATTGAAAAATCTTCGAAAACTAAATCACACGTGTATATGTTGACATTTAAGAGATATACAGTTAAGAAAATCAAGGGCAATGGTGATATATATGCGGATTAGACACCAAAAAAAAAAACACTCAACAAATGGCTACAATTTAAGGAATGTGTTTAGTGACGACATCAGATTCCGAATTGATGGAGAAAGGTCTGGTGGCAAGAAAAGCCGCTTCTAGGATGTTGTCAAGTGTTTTCGCTCGACAATTCCATTCTTGGGTTGTTAGTTTGGCCCTTGTTCCCGTAACTCGAATCCTAGGCCGGTATATCCCATTTTAATTTTACACCATTGTGAACCTTACGCCTTTTTTACTCTCTGATCGAGGTTCTCGGCATTGAAAAATCTTCGTAAACTAAATCACACGTGTATATGTTGACATTTAAGAGATATGCAGTCAACAAAATCAAGGGCAATGGTGATATATATGCGGATTAGACACCCAAAAAAAAACACTCAACAAATGGCTACAATTTAAGGAATGTGTTTAGTGACGGCATCAGATTCCTAATTGATGGAGAAAGGTCTGGTGGCAAGAAAAGCTGCTTTTAGGAGGTTGTCAAGTGTTTTTGCTCGACGATTCTATTCTTGGGTGGGTGGTTTGGCCCTTTTTCCTGTTAGTCGAATCCTAGCCCGGTGATCCCATTTTAATTTTATACCATTGTGAACCTTATGCCTTTTTTACTCTCTGATCGAGGTTCTCGGCATTGAAAAATCTTCGTAAACTAAATCACACGTGTATATGTTGACATTTAACAGATATACAGTCAAGAAAATCAAGGGCAATGGTGATATATATGCGGATTAGACACCAAAAAAAAACATTCAACAAATGGTTACAATTTAAGGAATGTGTTTAGTGATGACATCAGATTCCTAATTGATGGAGAAAGGTCCGGTGGCAAGAAAAGCCGCTTCTAGGAGGTTGCCAAGTGTTTTCGCTCGACGATTCCATTCTTGGGTGGTTGGTTTGGCCCTTGTTCCTATAACTCGAATACTAAGCCGGTATATCCCATTTTAATTTTACACCATTGTGAACCTTACATCTTTTTTACTCTCTGATCGAGGTTCTCGGCATTGGAAAATCTTCGTAAACTAAATCACACGTGTATATGTTGACATTTAAGAGATATACAGTAAAGAAAATCAAGGGCAATGGTGATATATGTGCGGATTAGACAACAGAAAAAATCACTCAACAAATGGCTGCAATTTAAGGAATGTGTTTAGTGACGGCATCAGATTCCTAATTGATGGAGAAAGGTCTGGTGGCAAGAGAAGCTGCTTCTAGGAGGTTGTCAAGTGTTTTCGCTCGACGATTCAATTCTTGGGTGGTTGGTTTGGCCCTTTTTCCTGTAACTTGAATCCAAGCCCGGTGTATCCCATTTTAATTTTACACCATTGTGAACCTTACGCCTTTTTTATTCTCTTTTCGAAGTTCTCGGCACTGAAAAATCTTCGTAAACCAAATCACACGTGTATATGTTGACATTTAAGAGATATACAGTCAAGAAAATCAAGGGCATTGGTGATATATATGCGGATTAGACACCAAAAAAAACACTCAACAAATGGCTACAATTTAAAGAATGTGTTTAATGACGACATCATATTCCTAATTGATGGAGAAAGGTCTGGTGGCAAGAAAAGCCGCTTCTAGGAGGTTGTCAAGTGTTTTCGCTCGACGATTCCATTCTTGGGTGGTTGGTGTGGCCCTTGTTCCTGTAACTCGAATCCTAGGCCGGTATATCCCATTTTAATTTTACACCATTGTGAACCTTACGCCTTTTTTACTCTCTGATCGAGGTTCTCGGCATTGAAAAATCCTCGTAAACTAAATCATACGTGTATATGTTGACATTTAAGAGATATACAGTAAACAAAATCAAGGCCAATGGTGATATATATGCGGATTAGACACCAAAAAAAAAACACTCAACAAATGGCTACAATTTAAGGAATGTGTGTAGTGACGGGATCAGATTCCTAATTGATGGAGAAAGGTCTGGTGGCAAGAAAAGCTGCTTTTAGGAGGTTGTCAAGTGTTTTTGCTCGTCGATTCCATTCTTGAGTGGTTGGTTTGGCCCTTGTGCCTGTAACTCGAATCCTAGCCCAGTATATCCAATTCTAATTTTACACCATTGTGAACCTTACGCCTTTTTTACTCTCTAATCGAGGTTCTCGGCATTGAAAAATCTTCGAAAACTAAATCACACGTGTATATGTTGACATTTAAGAGATATACATTCAAGAAAATCAAGGGAAACGGTGATATGTATGCGGATTAGACACAAAAAAAACACTCAACAAATGGCCACAATTTAAGGAATGTGTTTAGTGACGGCATCAGATTCCTAATTGATTGAGAAAGGACTGGTGGCAAGAGAAGCTGCTTCTAGGAGGCTGTCAAGTGTTTTCGCTCAACGATTCCATTCTTGGGTGGTTGGTTTGGCTCTTGTTCTTGTAACTCGAATTCTAGCCCTGTATATCTCATTTTAATTTTGCACCATTGTGAACCTTACGCCTTTTTTACTCTCTGATCGAGGTTCTCGGCATTGAAAAATCTTCGTAAACTAAATCACACATGTATATGTTGACATTTAAGAGATATACATTCAAGAAAATCAAGGGCAACGGTGATATGTATGCGGATTGGACACCAAAAAAAACACTCAACAAATGGCTACAATTTAAGGAATGTGTTTTGTGACGGCATCAGATTCCTAATTGATTGAGAAAGGACTGGTGGCAAGAGAAGCTGCTAATAGGAGGCTGTCAAGTGTTTTCCCTCAACGATTCCATTCTTGCGTGGTTGGTTTGGCCCTTTTTTCCTAAAACTTGAATCCTAGCCCCGTGTATCCCATTTTAATTTTGCACCATTGTGAACCTTACGCCTTTTTTACTCTCTGGTCGAGGTTCTCGGCATTGAAAAATCTTTGTAAACTAAATCACACGTGTATATGTTGACATTTAAGAGATATACAGTTAAGAAAATCAAGGGAAATGGTGATATATATGCGGATTAGACACAAAAAAAAACACTCAACAAATGGCTACAATTTAAGGAATGTGTTTAGTGACGACATCAGATTCCGAATTGATGGAGAAAGGTCTGGTGGCAAGAAAAGCCGCTTCTAGGAGGTTGTCAAGTGTTTTCGCTCGACAATTCCATTCTTGGGTGGTTAGTTTGGCCCTTGTGCCTGTAACTCGAATCCTAGCCCGGTATATCCAATTCTAATTTTACACCATTGTGAAACTTACGCCTTTTTTACTCTCTGATCGATGTTTTCGTCATTGAAAAATCTTCGAAAACTAAATCACAAATGTATATGTTGACATTCAAGAGATATACATTCAAGAAAATTAAGGACAATGGTGATATGTATGCGGATTAGACACCAAAAAAACACTCAACAAATGGCTACAATTTAAAGAATGTGTTAGTGACGGCATCAGATTCCTAATTGATGGAGAAAGGTCTGGTGGCAAGAAAAGCTGCTTCTAGGAGGTTCTCAAGTGTTTTCGCTCGACGATTCTATTCTTGGGTGGTTGGTTTGGCCCTTTTTCCTGTTAGTCGAATCCTAGCCCGGTGATCCCATTTTAATTTTACACCATTGTGAACCTTATGCCTTTTTTACTCTCTGATCGAGGTTCTCGGCATTGAAAAATCTTTGTAAACTAAATCACACGTGTATATGTTGACATTTCAGAGATATACAGTTAAGAAAATCAAGGGCAATGGTGATATATATGCGGAATAGACACCAAAAAAAAACATTCAACAAATGGTTACAATTTAAGGAATGTGTTTAGTGATGACATCAGATTCCTAATTGATGGAGAAAGGTCTGGTGGCAAGAAAAGCCGCTTCTAGGAGGTTGTCAAGTGTTTTCGCTCGACGATTCCATTCTTGGGTGGTTGGTTTGGCCCTTGTTCCTGTAACACGAATCCTAAGTCGGTATATTCCATTTTAATTTTACACCATTGTGGACCTTACGCCTTTTTTATACTCTGATCGAGGTTCTCGGCATTGGAAAATCTTCGTAAACTAAATCACACGTGTATATGTTGACATTTAAGAGATATACAGTCAAGAAAATCAAAGGCAATGGTGATATATGTGCGGATTAGACAACAAAAAAAATCACTCAACAAATGGCTACAATTTAAGGAATGTGTTTAGTGACGGCATCATATTCCTAATTGATGGAGAAAGGTCTGGTGGCAAGAAAAGCTGCTTCTAGGAGGTTGTCAAGTGTTTTCGCTCGAGGATTTCATTCTTGGGTGGTTGGTTTGGCCCTAGTTCCTGTAACTCGAATCCAAGCCCAGTATATCCCATTTTAATTTTACACCATTGTGAACCTTACGCCTTTTTACTCTCTGATCGAGGTTCTCGGCATTGAAAAATCTTCGTATACTAAATCACACGTGTATATGTTGTCATTTAAGAGATATACAGTTTAGAAAATCAAGGGAAATGGTGATATATATGCGGATTAGACACAAAAAAAACACTCAACAAATGGCTACAATTTAAGGAATGTGTTTAGTGACGACATCAGATTCCGAATTAATGGAGAAAGGTCTGGTGGCAAGAAAAGCCGCTTCTAGGAGGTTGTCAAGTGTTTTCGCTCGACAATTCCATTCTTGGGTGGTTAGTTTGGCCCTTGTTCCTGTAACTCGAATCCTAGGCCGGTATATCCCATTTTAATTTTACACCATTGTGAACCTTACGCCTTTTTTACTCTCTGATCGAGGTTCCCGGCATTGAAAAATCTTCGTAAACTAAATCACACGTGTATATGTTGACATTTAAGAGATATGCAAGCAACAAAATCAAGGGCAATGGTGATATATATGCGGATTAGACACCCAAAAAAAAACACTCAACAAATTGCTACAATTTAAGGAATGTGTTTAGTGACGGCATCAGATTCCTAATTGATGGAGAAAGGTCTGGTGGCAAGAAAAGCTGCTTTTAGGAGGTTGTCAAGTGTTTTTGCTCGACGATTCCATTCTTGAGTGGTTGGTTTGGCCCTTGTGCGTGTAACTCGAATCCTAGCCCGGTATATCCAATTCTAATTTTACACCATTGTGAAACTTACGCCTTTTTTACTCTCTGATCGATGTTTTCGTCATTGAAAAATCTTCGAAAACTAAATCACAAATGTATATGTTGACATTCAAGAGATATACATTCAAGAAAATTAAGGACAATGGTGATA